>JZKD02S2441106.1:74466-86873 GCA_000966675.3 Picea glauca
TTAAGCCGGTTGGGCACCTTGGAAGTAAGGTCTCCCTGTACTAGTCAACCAAACAAACCCACGGTAGGTTTTACCACCCAGACCCATGGTTATTTCAGCTAAGAATTCTCGGTTTCAGGTAAATGAGGCTCGCCTTCCCTCTCCCTAATAGAAGAGAAACATCAATGAACCTTAAAGAAAAAGAAAAGAATCATTCCTCCAGGATGGATGTAGGATGACTTCGAAAAATACAGGGAGGTTACATGCAAATAGGAACTCAATAAAAATGAAATAGACATGATGGGATTACCGAATGACAGTTTGTTTTTACTCATCGTTGTTCCAAAAAATGCACTATCTTATTTAAGCAATATAGGTTATATGTTTTAGGAAAAACTTGCTTTGGAGGAAGACCATGCCATCTATTGCAACTATGAAGTGACCACCATGGCATTGGGTTACGCCTCAAACAAACCTTGTGATACAGAGCCGCTCCACAAAAAAACAAATTTGACAAATGGTGAACCTACTCTAACCCTAAGCGATGCATTGACGACTAGGATTAAATGTAAAGAACACAGAGGACGGATAGCCATGTGACAATGGAAGAATCGAATTCACATATTAGGTGTAAATCCTGGTAACTACATTGGAATTTGTAGGACTGTCATTAATGGAGTTACAGAGCCTTAATTGTTATGACAGAGAACCGTCTCTTCCACTTAAAGATGGAGCGAGTTGACACCTTATTAACCCAATGAAAGGTAAATTCCATTCACACCCTGTATATTAGTAAAGACAGTACCTTGATCCCAATTGTCAAAATTCCAATGGCTTTCGAATTTAATTCTTCATTACAATCAGCCACCAACTCAAAGAACCACTAAATAACCATGACTTAGCAATTATGTTAAGTTGTCTGGTGTACAACTCGACCCCACGGCTAGTATGGTTAAAGATCTAGAGACAGTGTTCCTAGAGTTAAAAATATCCACAAGTGGACTGGTGCACAGATATGGAACCTTTGTTAAACAAAGATATAAATGAGTTGTAGTATGAACACTTACATACATATCCCTATTCGCATATGGGTAAAGAATAGAGGTTAAAAGGAATTGCTAAAGCCTTGGAAGTACTCCCTTATAATCCTTCTATTTGTGAATTAGTAAGATGAGATAATTGGATGCTTTGTGGTAAGTAGAAACTTATAAATTTGTGACAAGATATTTATAATAAAGTTTTGTCTTTGTTTAACAAGGTATTATTACAGAGTTTCATAACTGAATTGACGACAGAGTTGTAAAACTAGGACCCCTCCCTCTATCAAGAAATTAAATAGAGGGTAGATAAACAGAAAGAATTGTTTTTCTTTATTTGGTAAATATGAGGTCCATTACAATCCTTATTTTCCCTCGATGGATAGAAGGTTCCTTTAGGGCTTATGGTCCATGTTTCCTCCCTTGACTATGTATAGGACCCCAAGACCCATGTTTGAGGTGACATTATTGGGCCCAGATGCCTAAAATATTTCTTTAGGGCCTAAGACTAGGGTTTCCTCCCCCATTCATGTTCAATGCACCATGACCCAAATCTAGTGCTAAAAACCTTCTAATAGATCATGTATCCCCTCTTAAAGGATAAATATCCAATGAAAATGTCTTATGTGGTGATTCAAGTACTAATCCATGTCCTGTTAGCCTTAGAAGTTACACTTAGTGCTTGTGGACCATGTTTCCTCCCCCAACCATTATCAAGGCAACGAGACTCATACCTAGAGTTCAAAAACTTTGAATGGTGCCCATATCCCAACTAAGAAGGACATGATAATCTCAATACATTATGTGTGGTGGTTCGAGGTGTTTTTTTTGGAGCTGTATTCCTAGAAGCTTACTTTAGGTCCTAAGGCTATATTTTCTTCTCGTGGTCATGTATAATGCCTCATGACCTATACTTAGTTCTCAAAACATTATAATGGTATCCATATTACAAATTAAAGGTAAAATATCCTATAGAGAGATCAACTATCATGGTCTAAGGACTCATTGATGGATCTTGACCCCTAGAAGCTAATTTTTAAGCCTGGTGAGCAAGTTTCATCACTTGAATTATTTCCAAGTCTTCATATCAATACCTACTTGTCCAAAAATCCTAATGGTGCCAATACACCCACTAAGAGGAAAATGATACACTTGGGAGGTCATGTATATGGGCTTGAAGGTGTTTTTCTTGTCCCTCGATGCATGAAATATTCCTTAAAGGCCCGAAGCATAGGCTTATTCCTACCACTATTTTGAGGAACCCTTGACCCATAATTTGTGCATGAAAATTTTAATGGTACACATAACTCCACTTGGAATCCAAATATCCCCTTCAAAGGTCATGTGTTTTTATTTTCCTTAATTCATATAATATTCCTTTATAGGATAAGACCTGGGTTTCCCCCCTAACCATATCTAGAACCCTAAGACCCATAAATATTTCTAAAAACTTCATAATTGTTAATACTAAGAGGGGGTGTGAATCAATATCAAGTATAGTTTAGCACTTTTTACAACTTTACTTTTAATAAAATAATGTATCCAATATACAATAGGATCAGAAGACGAAATTAACAGTGCATAATAGATTTACATGGAAATCCACCTAATTTTTTTCTTATATAATAAAATATTACATTCTAAGAAAGATATAACTTCCAATATTTCCCAGCACCAACTGGAAGGAGGCACCAACCCCCTATTTTACAAGCTCCATCCTAAAGGAAGCTACAACTCCCTATATTCTCCAGCTCCAACTGGAAGGATGTTCCAACCCCCTTTCCTTGCCCCTTCCTACCTCCATGAAATATAAATAGAGACACAACCTATCCCTAAAAATGTCACTGATAATTAACCTATCACTGTGACTATCATTGTCATTGATAATCAATTTATCATTGTCACTGATAATCAACATGTCACCATCACTTTAATCATATAATCAAACTAGTGCATAAGATCACAACCAACATACCTTCCTCAACTTCTAGATCAATATGATAGCATCTCCATTGAACTTTCCTTTAGCCTCGTTGGAAAAATTGGGCAACTAGTGGTTCCTTGCTTGAAAAATATTTTGAAACCCATGAGGGTCTCCCTAGACACCTTATATCTTACCTGTGAGGGCCTATTCAATTATGGTTTTCAGATAACCCTTCTCACCACTACATCTTCGAGACTTTTCTCCTTCACACTCCCTCTTTTCCTCATATTCACTACCTCAGACTCACTAAGATATCACATACTTGCTTGATTACTTGATCAAAATGAGAGGATCTTGATGAGTATTTATACTTTTTCAAGTAACTCCTTTACTTAAATTTAGGGCCGACCTATAAATTTTTGTTGCGAAAAATTTTTCTCCTTTAATTAATTTTGGGGTTGACCTGTAACTTCTCATACATACTTTGGGGATTCATATTTAAGAGGGCATAAATTCTAAATTGTGAGGAACCACGTGATGTACCACCTATCCCTAGAACCTGTATGATGTGGACTATCCATCTATGAGGGATTTTCATGTATTTTCAATTTCCTTCATCCTCATTTTCTTCAAAAAACTTTGGGATTCGTGGCCACACCTCTGAGTCTTCTTATAGACTTATTCCAAGTGCCTTCTCGTGAGGGCCATGATTAAAGATACACCATAAGGGAACCACTTTGGAGACTTCTTCAAATACATCCATCAGTTCTATGGGATTCTAAATGTATTCTAGATTTTACATCAATGATAATCAATTTTCCAACAATCTCCCCCTTTGGCATTGATGGCAACACTCATACTCTTCCTGTGAACATTTCTCCCCCTATCATCATGCTCCTAATTTTTCTCCCTCCCTTTGACATCAATGGGAAAGCATGAATCTTCTCTTTGGGACTCATCCCCCATAACTCATGGCACTCAATAGTACTTATCCTTTTTTTTTTGTCTTCATATCCATTACTTCCTTGGAAATATTTTGTATGACTTCAAGTTTCTTGCTTCCCTCCTTGTCTAGGATGTATATGTTTTTTGGTCTTCTTGTTGTTGTTGCAACCAATCTGCCTGAGTCTTCTTCTTTGATTTCACATCTTCGTGAGTTAAAATTAATATTGTATCCTTGATCACATATTTTACTAACACTAAGTGTGAAGCCCTAAATAGTGGCACATTACCCCTTAATTGGGGCATATTACATTAGTAATTTTATTTTATTTATGTTGTCTTGGGTCCATTAGTTATAATTGTAACTCCTAGTCTCCTATATATAACAAGGAGACCTTTTCATTTGGAATCATCTTGTATTTGGAAATTTATGTGGTGCATAAGGAGGTTTCCCCCTTGAAGAGGCTTATTATCTGAAATTATCTATTTTTCAAGGCGTTGAGTACTTGTTCTAAGGTTTTTCTATGTTATCTTGATATTTGATTCTTAACATTTGGTATCAGAGCTCAAGGTCTTGGGCTTTCGCTGCTACACTTGAAACACCTTGTAATTTTCACTATAACATTTTGTCTACGATGTTTCAGAAGGAAAACTTGGAGGATTATTAGATGGATCAAGGTACGTTGGGTTCAAATTTCATCTCTTGAGGCCTTATACTTGTGGAGATATAGCCTTTGTAATATAGGGTTATGGAATCATTCAGAATTTAGTCATATCGAAATTTTCGCTATGAAATTTTTTTGGTAATGTTTCAAACCCTGCAATAAATAATATATTCATATAAATTATCAAGGTATATGTGATAAAATTTTTAGCTTCTAGGTCATCCTACTTTTGTAGATACACCCTATGCAAGATAGGGTCTCTAACTAGTCATATTAACTAATCTCAAACAGGTCTTCCGGGTAAAATAGTGATATCTTCTTTAGTGAGTATCCAAATTAAGTGTGACCAGTTGCATTGAATAGTGGACAATTTGTAGTATTTCTGGTACAATTCTCATAATCAAATATCATATATTGTGATCTTGGCATGCTTTACAAGTACACTCTCCTAGAAGGGAGAAAAATCAACAAGTTGTGAGGAAGTTACCATAACTTCCACTTGGCACGTCCAATTTTGATTATACCTATGGCATTGCAAAGAAGAAATATTAGAGAAATACAAAAAATAAATGTGCATACCCATAAGGAACAAAATTTTGTAGATACAACAGAAGAAAGATCATCTAGCAGAACCACCTCAAATTCAAGGTTTAAAAGTGATACTTGGCCAACATGCCACCAAAAAAGGGAACTTCTACACCAATTAAGCCTCCATATAGTCCTACTAGGACTCTTGATGAAGGTGAATAAATGCGTAGGGACATAAATAATTTACAAAAGAAGATAGTAACAAAAGATGAACTACAAGGGATGATGGATGGTTTAAAAAGGGAGATCATGGAAGGATTGAGAAAAATCCTAATAGAGAGGACACCTGAAAGTGAAAATGTATCCCATGAAATTCATGATGAGGAAACAAGGAAGATGAATCAAGAATGGAGAAACTGCAACTTTAGGTTGAATACCAACCACTTTCCTAAGATCGATATGAGGAAGTTTGATGGAAAGGACCCAATCACATGGATACTTCATATTGATCAATTATTTGATCTACATGATGTGCCACATACGCAAAAGGTATGAATTTCTTCTTTATATTTATAACCCAATAAGTTTGTGTGGTATCAATGGATTTTTTCTCACAAATCACTCGTCACTTGGAAAATTTTCACGGAAGAAATTATAGCACACTATGAGGATACAAGGAGAAATACCTTCTTTAKCCAATTGATAAATCTCAAGAAAAAGGGTTCAGTTGCAAAGCACATTGAGAACTTCCAAAGATTGAATATAAAGGTAACATATATTCCAGATGAGCACCTGATTGATGTATTCATAGGAACTTTAAAGGATAACATTCAACATGAGGTTCTCCTATGCGAACCCAAATTATTGGAGAATGCATTTATGGTGGCAGGAAATGTTAAAAGTAAGAATATGGCTATGGCTACTAGAAGTACCACTCCTAACATCTATCGAGAGAATAATGTTCCTTCTTCTAAAACACCTCAACCTACAAGGTTGACACCTCAAAAATTGGAGGAAAGAAAAGAAAAAAAATTATTCTTTAATTGTGACAACAAGTACAGTAAGGGACATAAGTGTGGTGAGAATAAATTATTCTACATAGATTGTGAAGAGAAAGAAGAACAAGAACAAGAACAAGAACCATCTCAAGATGAAAACATAGAAGCGATTTCTTCTAAAGAGTTGACTCCCACGATATCATGTAATGCATTGGATGGAATTATCACTCCTCAAATCCTCAAGATATAAGGATATATCAAAAAGAAAAAGGCGATAGTCCTAATTGATTCTAGTAGTACTCATATTTTTATTCACTATAAATTATCCAAAGATCTCAATTTCTTTGTATATCTAGCGCCACAGTTTCAAGTAATGATTGCAGATGGAGGAACTATCAATTTCTTAGGAAAATGCAATAAGATCAATATTACTATGGGGGAATATGTAATGAATAGTCCAATGATTGTTATACCCATGGGCGGTGTTGATTTCATACTAGGAATCCAATGGTTACAATCATTAGGAACAATGGCTTTTAATTTTCAAGAACTTTTCCTAAAATTTTCATTGGAAGAAAAATAAATTGAGTTGACGGGTATCAAAGGGAAACCCAGTAAGGTGATAAGCTCTAATAGCATGAAAAAATTATTGAAAAATGGGCATCATGGCGTAATTGTGGAACTATGATCACTCAATGTTGAAACATCTAAGCCATCTCCAAGGGATAATTTATAATCATTCCAAAGTATTTGAAGATATTCCCAAAGGTCTTCCACCCTCTCAAAATAATGATCATGTTTTCACCTAATTCTTGGGAGTGTTCCTCCTAACATCAGGCCTTACAGGTACCCTTATGCTCAGAAGAGTGAAATTGAGTGTATGGTTGAAGAAATGTTAGAGGTTGGCATTATTAGACCTAGCCAAAGTTCTTACTCTACACCGGTGGTAATGGTACTCAAGAAAAATGGCTCATGGCGTATGTGTCCAGATTATAGAGAGATCAACAAGATCACTATTAAAGATAAGTTTCACATTCCCATCATTGATGAATTTTTAGATGAACTGCATGGAGCAATCTATTTCACAAAGTTGGATCTTTGTTCAGGGTATCATGATATTAGAATGAAGGAAGCATATGTCCAAAAAACAACATTTTAAACTCATGAAGGCCATTATGAATTTTTGGTCATGCATTTTGGCCTTACAAATGAACCTTCCACATTCCAAGGGTTGATGAATTCCATTTTCAAGCCCTTCCTTCAAAAAATTGTGTTAGTATTTTTTGATGATATACTAATCTATAGCAAGTCTTGGGAGAATCATGTACGACATGTTGACAAGGCGCTACAACTACTAAAGGAGAAACAACTATATGCCAAACCATCCAAATGTTTATTTGGGGTGAAGGAGGTAGAGTATTTGGGTCATATTCTATCTCATGAAAGTGTCAAGGTAGACCCTAACAATATTAAGGCCATGATGGATTGGTCAATTCCCAAAACATTGAAGAATCTTAGATGAATTTTGGGTTTGACAAATTACTACCACAAGTTTGTTCGGAACTATGGAAGAATAGAATCACATTTAACAGCATTAACTAAGAATGATGCATTTCATGGACTCCAGAGGAAACTCAATTTTTTGAACAACTTAAAGAGGTGATGTGAAAAGCTCTCGTCTTGACCACACTAGACTTCAAAAAAATCTTTATTGTGGAATGTGATTCCTCAGGAAATGTCATTAGTGTTGTTCTAATGCAAGAAGGAATTCCCCTTGCTTTTGAAAGTCATCCAATCAAGGGAAAGGACTTACACAAATCCATTTATGAGAATGAAATGATGGAAATACTAACCACATTGAAGAAATGGTGCCTTTACCTAATAGGTAGGCACTTCAAGGTCAAAACAAATCATGATAGTCTTAAATACTTCTTGGAACAAAGACTATCTTCAGAAGAGCAACAAAAATGGGTAACCAATATATTGGGTTATGATTTTGAAATCATCTATAAAAAATGGAAGAAAAATGTTGTGGAAGATGCACTCTCAAGAAAGGATGAAGATGTTGAGGCCTTTATTTGTGCTATCTCGATCATCCAACCTGATTGGATAATAGAAGCGAGGGATGAATAGAAGAATGATGAGAACGTGTGGACTCTCATTCAAACGTTGGAATAGGATTCCAGTGCATCAGATACATTTACATGGAAAATTGATTCACTATGCTACAAATATTGCTATATTTATGTAAGAAATCCCAACTCAAACAAAAGGTACTATTGGAATTTCACACCTCTCTAGTAGGAGGGAACTCGAGATTTTTGAAAACCTACCATAGGGTCAAGAAGGAATTTTTTTGGGATAGCCTTAAAATTGATGTTCAAAGGTTTGTGGAAGAATGTTTGGTTTTCCAACAAAATAAGGTGGAAACAATTAAGACCCTAAGTCTTTTACAACCATTAGCCATCCCAAGTCAGCATTGGGAGGAGGTTTCCATGGATTTCATCATAGGGTTACCAAAGTTTGAAGGAAAGAGTGGCATCATGGTGATTTTTGATATATTGACCAAGTATGCACAGTTTTGTGCACTCTCTCATACCTTCAAATCCATGACAGTTGCCACCACTTTCATGGAGACATTTCAAAATTTACATGGAAGCCCAAAGATTATTATAAGTGACAGAGATCCCATCTTCACTGGACATTTTTGGACAGAATTATTTTCTTGTTTGGGTACTCAATTGGCTCATAGCTCATCCTGTCATCCTCAATCTAATGGACAAATCGAGATAGTGAACAAATGTTTGTAAGGCTACCTTCGTTTCTTTGTCTCTGATAAACAAACACAATGGTTGAAATGGTTACCCTTGGCAGAATGGTGGTATAACACTTCATTTCATACTGCAACAAAAATGACACCATTTATGGAACTCTATGTGTTAGGATATTTAGACACTTAGGAGTTAGTTAAGATCTACTTGGTCTAATGTGTTGTTAGGTAAAATTGTGTTTCTTAGTGTGTTTATTTAGTATGCATTTGTAGTTAGGAAATCCGATGGTCACGATATGTTCCTAACATAAAGTGATCTGACAATTCATACTCTCCTCGATATTAATGGCCATTCATTCATGTCTTAACACTTGATTGGTCCATGATATCTATTTAAAGAGAATGGAGGGTCATTTTCCGATGATCAATTGTGAGAAACTCTCTTGTAAAATCTCGATGTAATCTTTTTCTTTCACATTAATAAATTTCTCCAAGTAGTCGTGTTAGTTAGGGCCATGGATGTTTCCCCGTAGGGGTTTTACCACATGAAAAAATCAGTTTATTGATCTTTGATCTAGTTATGTGAGTGGTTAATGAAGATGTATGTCCTCTGTTGGAATACTTGTGTTGTAGAACATGGTATCAGAGCCTGTTTGAAGACCTGCTCCTATTGTAGATCAAGATCATGAAGCCGAGTTGTATCATCTCCATTTTCTATCATTTCTGTACATTTATGGGTCGAGAAGACTCTTCCATTGTGTCTGGATCACTTGTTTCAGTCAAGAACACTTTTTTTTTCACTTGAAAAGGTTTATGTTTTCCCAAGATACGACCATTACAATCAAATCCAGAGGTATAAAGTCTGAATATGCATTTTTTAAATTTTTGCAAAGTATTATTTTGGTTTTATTTTGTTTTTATATTATTTGTTTCCAGGTTGCTACTCTTTTAGATCGGTGTATGCACTTTTCCCCACACCCTGTGAGATCTCATAAAATCATAAAAAAATAGGAAAAGGTGCATCTTCCGGGTAAGCTAATCGAGATCTAACTCTTGTTGTCATCGAGAAGCGAAATGTTTTTCTTGTGTGAAAAGAGATTTTTTTTAGCACACTCTCCAAGGCTGTCTTCAACAACAACAACAACAACAACAAAAACAATCCTCTTTCAAAACAATACAATATGTTTTGCTAGCCCATTTGGTTAAAAGTTTCCTTATTAAGTAAGAGGACTTGAGTTCAAGTCTCTCTTTTGTTACTTTTTTTTGAAAAAATTCATGCTAAAATTGTAAAGTGTATTTCACTTCAAGTATAAAAGTGAAACACTATAAGTAGCTTTAATATTTTATTTTAGAGTTATTTATTTTGCATACAAATTTTCTTTTATAAATTAACTTCATAGTAAAAGTGATCCCCACTTCTCTTTATAAAAGTGGGTCACTTCATAAAGCAACTTACACTACCACGTGGTCCTTTGGTTACCGTTTATGCCTTCTTCTTTTTAAAGGCATAACTCTCACATCCAAAGTTTGTTTTTAGTGCCATTTTTTAAAAAATAGCATAACTTTTCGAGGTCTTTCCATCCAAATCATCAGTTTCGGTTTTTAAATCCATATTATCTGCATATTTAATATGGCTTCTACAAGTAATATTTTTTTTACCAGCACCAACTACTTCCAATGGAAATCCCATATGGAGGATCTATTAAGAAGTAAAAGTTTGTACTGGATTACCTTGGGAAAAGAAACAACACCCACTGATGCTGGTAACAAAGTCAAATGGAATAATAGGAATGACAAAGCACGTGGATTAATCAGAATTTCCATCTCTCCAAATTTAAGGTTCCACCTTCAATCAATTGATCAACCCAAAGAAGCTTGGGACAAGATTAAATCTGTGTTTGGTAAACACAATATTATTCAAGCACAACATTTAGAAAATCAAGTACTGACTTTAAGTCCAAATGATTTTTCTTGCATTGAAGACTATCTATCTAAGTTTAAAACACTCAGAACTTTATGTGAAGAATCTAATATAAAGATAGAAGAAGATTGTTTCATCTATATTATTCTTTCTAAGTTAGGTAGTGCATATTTTGTGTTTGTGTCTACCTTGTATGCCATGCAAGAGGCTCTAGGGACAGCTTATAAAAAACCTAGTCTTGAGAACTTTTGTGATGCTTTGTTTAGAGAGAAAGATAATCTTGTACAACTTGGAGTGATCATCACTACAGGTACCTCTAACAAAGCCTTAGTCATCCATTAGAAAGATAAACCCAAGAATCCCAAGAAGAAACATCCTCACCACAACAATGAGCAATATAAGGGTCCCAAACCCACTCACACAGCTTCCGCTCCTAATGGTGACAAAAGAGAAAAATATAAAAGTAAGAAAAATGACAGACATTGCAACTTTTGTGATAAATATGATCATGATGAGTCCAAATGTTTCAAGAATATGGAAACTTTATAAGAAGTGATGAAGAAGCACAACATCAATATTGATTATACTTCTTCTTCTTCTTTTTCTCATGGACATGCACTTTATGCTTCTAGTTTCTCCTTCAATACAACTTCTACTTCTTCTTCTAATGAGTGGCTTATTGATTCTAGAGCATCTTATCATATGGCTAAGGATAAAGACATACTTTATTCTCTAAATGAATGTAACACCAAGAAAATATTTTTTGGTGATGATAGATCTCTTAGTGTTGAAGGATCTGGAATAGTTCAAGCAGAAAATGGTCATTTCAATGATGTATTATGTCTTCCAAGTCTTTCTTGTAACCTTCTATCAGTATATCAAATCACTCATTCAAGTGAAGGTAAAACTGTATAGTTTTCACCTCACCAAGTTGTAATCAAGGATCTAAAATATCCTAAGCATGTTCTTGCAACAGGAATTGCTGATGATATTACCAGGTTTTACAAGTTTGACAACTTTGGGTCATCATCTTTTTCGTCAGTTTTTGTTGCTCATAGAAATGACTTGAACAAACTTTGGCATGAGCGGCTTGGTCATCTAAACTATCGCTCATTGCAACAACTATGTAATCAACAGATGGTGACTGGTCTTCCTCATGTTTCATGCAGAGATGATGTTTGCATCGGTTGTGTTCTCAGCAAACATCATTGGCACAATTTTGATAAACGCGCCTCTTGGCACGCCTCGGGCCCTTTGCATCTTGTTCACATTGATTTGTGTGGTCCACTTTCTTCTCCTTTTTTTTTTGGGTGTAAGTATTTCTTAACTTTCATTGATAAATTTTCCAGACGTACTTGGGTTTACTTCTTAAAAATTAAGAGAGAAGTTTTTGAAACATTTTTTGCCTACAAGGCCCTTGTAGAAAATCAATCTGGACATCAAATTCAAAGGTTAAAAACAAATAATGGAGGCGAATATGTGAAAAATAATTTTACAAGTTACTGCACAACACAGGGCATCCAAATGAAACACATTGTTCCATATACACCACAACAAAATGGTGTTTTTGAGAGAAAGAACCACACATTAAAAGAAATGGCTAATTGTATGATCCAATCTAAGGGATTAAGTCTAAAGTATTG
>JZKD02S2441106.1:86923-103348 GCA_000966675.3 Picea glauca
AGACTTCTTCAACCACATTGTAATGAAATTATTATTATAAGAGATGTTAAATTTTATGAAAATATCTTGTCCTACAAGCCTAATTCGACATTTGTGCCTTCTTTGGCCTATGATCCTAATTCAACGGTTGTGCCTTCTTCGGCCTATGAGACATCTTCGGCATTTGTTCCTTCTTCTGTTATGGTTTCTTCTTCAGATGATGACAGTGAGGATGAAAATCCACCTCTGCCTACTCACCTTCCTCCATATGAGTCCTTTGAACCTGAACCAACACCAACTCCACCGCTTCCTAGATGGGGTTGTTCAACACGAAAAGCAGTTGGTGATCTTCTCAGTGATCCTTTAGATTAGCGTCAGACATGTTCATAGTTCTAGAGACCCTCTTCTCTTTTAGCTCAAGTTTTAGAAACTCGTGATCTAGAGACATTTGCATAAGCTTTAGGTCATCCAGATTGGGATACAGCAATGAATGAAGAGTATCGTTCTTTAATGGAAAACGATACTTGGGATCTTGTACCTCTTCCAAAAGGAATAAAAATTGTCATATGTAAACGGGTCTATAGAACTAAGTATGTATTAAATGGAAGTGTTTAAAGACACAAGGCTCAATTAGTTTCCAAAGGATTTTCCCAAGTTGAAGGAATTGACTATAATAAAAAAAAATTCCCCTGTATCCAAAATGAATTCCATCTGCCTTGTTCTTTCCCTTGTTGCCTCGCATAAATGGAAGGTCCATCAGATGGATGTTAAATCCACCTTCTTGCACAGAGAATTGAAAGAAGAAATCTACATGGAACAACCTCCTGGATATGTCCAGAATGACTCTAGCCTTGTTTGTCGCCTTAAGAAATCTCTTTATGGTCTCAAGCAAGCTCTCCGAATTTGGTATGCCAAAATGGATAGCTTTCTTCTTACCACTGGATTCTCTAAATTTCATTATGATCCTAATGTCTATACCAAGAAAGTAGGAAGCCATCTCATAATCCTTGTCCTTTATGTTGATGACCTTATCCTTACTGGTAGTGACTCAAAACTTTTGAACCATGTGAAAATCAACCTTAAGAAGAAATTTGAGATGACAGACTTAGGATTTTTGCATTATTTCCTTGGAATCCAAGTTTTTCAAACCAATGATGGAATTTTTCTTTCTCAATATAAGTATGCTTGTGACCTTCTTCAATGTTTTCACATGGACGATTGTAAACCAGTGCCTTCTCCCTTCTAGTCTAGATTCAATATTTTCACCACCTGTACTTCTCCTGAATTTTATGCAACCTTGTACCGTCAGTTAGTTGGTAGCCTCTTATACTTGACTCATACCCATCCTGATATTTCCTTTATTGTTGGTATTGTTTCCTGGTATATGAAAACACCACATGAAATCCATTGGAAAGCAACTAAAAGGATACTTATCTATGTCTATGGTACAGTTCAGTTCATGATACTTATAGTTCAGGGGGGACTCCTTTATTCATTAGTTTCACTAATTCAGACTGGGTTGGAGACCTTGATGATCAGAAGTCTACTGCAAGTTGTGTTTCAGCGTTAGTTCAGGACCTCTAACTTGGGCCTATAAGAAAAAACTGGCTATTGCACTTTCTTCAGCAGAAGCAGAGTTCCGAGCAGTGGTAAATGCAAATCAGGAAGCCTTGTGGCTTCGAAAGATCCTTTTAGAGTTTGGATTCGAGCAACAACATCCGAACAGCCTTTGGTGTGACAATTAGAGTGTCATCAAGCTCGCCAAACACCCAGTTCAACATCAGCGCAACAAACACATCGGCCTACACATGCACTTCATCAAAAAGCTCATTCATGATCAAGTTATTGAAGTGCTCTTTTTTCCTATAGAATATCAAGTTGCAGACATTTTCACAAAGTCTCTTACAAAAGAGAAATTTTCCAAACTTCGATCTATTTTAGGAGTTCAGGAAGTTGTCATTAAGGGGGGATAGGCTCTATTGCCTCCTTCCTTCTCCTATTGTGTCAACATTGTAAATCCTTCAATCCTATCCCAAGTTTTTTCTTAAGGGGGGATGTTAGGATATTTAGACACTTATGATTTAGTTAAGATCTACTTGTTCTAATGTGCCATTTGGTAAAAGTGTGTTTCTTAGTGTGTTTCTTTAGTATGCATTAGTATGCATTTGTAGTTAGGAAATCCGGCGGTCATGATATGTTCCCGACATAGAGTGATCTGACGGTTCATACTCTCCTTGATCTTAATAGCCATTGATTCATGGCTTAACACCCGATTGGTCCATGATCTCTATTTAAAGAGCATGGAGGGTCATTTGTCTATGATCAATTGTGAGAAACTCTCTTGTAAAATATCTCTATAATATTTTCCTTTTTCATTAATAAACTGCTCCAAGTAGTCGCGTTGGTTGGGGCCACGGATTTTTCCCCATAGGGGTTTTACCTCGTGAAAACATCGGTGTGTTGATCTTTGATGTGGTTATGTGAGTGGTTACTGAAAGTGTTCATCCTCTGTTGGAATACATATGTTGTCGAACACTATGGATACCACCCTCCTTCAATCACTTCTTCTCTAAAAGAAAAATCTAAGGTTCAAGTAGTGGAAGATCACATCAAGCATCAACAACAAGTTCTCCATATCTTAAAGGATAGCCTGACCATGACACGAAATCGCATGAAACAACAAGAATATCAACATTGTAGTGAAAGAAGTTTTGAAGTAGGTTATTAGTTGTTTTTAAGACTACAAACATACAAACAGATGTCCCTCAAGCAAGCCAAGAAGGATAATAAATTATCACCAAATTGCTATGGCCCTTATAAGGTGTTGCAAAATATTGGTACTATGGAATACAAATTGGAGTTGCCTGCATATTCACTAGTACACCCAATTTTCCATGTTTCATGCTTAAAGAAGTTTATAGGTGACAAGATCCCAGTTCAAACTATATTTCCAGAACTTGATGAGGAAGGAAAAATAATATTGGATCCTGATTCTATCACTAACACAATAATTCACCAGCTGAGGAATAGATCCATTTCAGAGTATCTCATTAAGTGGAGGAAACTACCTGCTGAAGATTCCACTTGGGAAGATGATTATTTTATACAAAAGCATCTAGAATTAATCAAGCTTTGCGAAAAATACTTATCTGAAGGGGAGGAGCATGTTAAGGCCTAAATAGTGGCACATTACCCCTTAATTGGGGAATAGTACATTAGTAAGGTTATTTTATTTATGTCGGCTTGGGTCCATTAGTTGTAATTATACCTCATAGTCTCCTATGTATATCAATGAGACCTTTTCATTTAGAATCATCTTGTATTTGGAAATTTATGTTGTGTATAAGGAGGTTTCCCCCTTGAAGAGACTTATTATCTGAAATTCTCTCTTTTTCAAGGCGTTGAGTACTTATTATGAGGTTTTTCTATGCTATCTTG
Source organism: Picea glauca (assembly GCA_000966675.3). Taxonomy (NCBI): domain Eukaryota; kingdom Viridiplantae; phylum Streptophyta; class Pinopsida; order Pinales; family Pinaceae; genus Picea; species Picea glauca. The sequence continues at coordinate 90,341 of JZKD02S2441106.1, forward strand.
ATATTTGGTTATTAACACTAAGGATATTGTTCTTTAATTATTCAATCAATAAGACATTTTCTGCTTTTACATTTTCACTTCAAAGACTCACTACCCCTTTTCGAATTATTTTGACAGAGAAGTCATTTCCAAATGCCACTTTGCCACTTTTTCCTTTCTTTAGGCTCATGAATTTGTTTTGGTCCCCAGTCATGTGTGTTGATCACCCACTTTGTATGTACCATTCATCTTCTTTATCTTCAACAATTTTCCTTGTTTGGATTCTCTTTCCTTTTCCATATTGTGGTTTGAATAAGATCATCTCTTTCATATTTTTGCAATCTCATTCTTTGTGACTAAGATCATTTCATTTGTAGCATACAATATTTTGATCCATCAGTGGATCAAATGGATTGTAATCTTTTTTGATATATCCATAATCATTTTCGGATCTACTATTTACATTATTGTACCTGGGATATCCATACTTATTTATGTTTCTCATATAGTTGTTTCTTGCATTGTTTCTTTGTGTCCAAAGTTTATGAAAGTACAACAATGACCAAGAAAAATATTCTCATACCTAGTAGGAAAGGACCTTCTTGGTGTCTCACCCCTTATGAATTTGTATCTATTCCAACTGGAGGTGTCATGTTCTTGTTGTTCTTCAACTCCCTCTTGATTTTCGATTCCACTTATTAAGGTATTTGCATAGTTTCTAGAATTCCCTTCATCTTTCTTGTCCCTTTTATCTCTGTGTGTTTTCTTCAATATGTAATTGTATCCAAGTCTTGTCTTATCAGTAGGTGATCTCTCATTGCTAAGAAAATCATCTAACTTTTTATTAATTCTTTCAAATTTATACAATTTTTCCATTCTCAATGTTAGCTCCTTTCTTGTGTGATCCAATTATGCTTTTAATTTCTCATAATCTTCGGTCTTCTTATTTAACTTCTCCTTCAAGTTGTTAATTGTCTTTTCAAGATCACGATTCTCTTCTTCTCGGATACTAATTTTTTTTTTTTAAATTAACTATTTTTGTTTCTAAGCTTGTTATTTTATTTTTCAACATGCTTCAATTTTTCCATATTCTCATCATATTCATGTTCACTTTATGTGAATTCATTTCCCCCAAAAAAATAATATATGTTTGTTTCTTCGGTCTCTTCATTAGATTCTTCTCCAGAATTGATTTCATCTATTTCATAATTTTTGTGGTCATCGTTATGAGTTTCTTGACTTATGAAGAGAACTTCCCTTACATATGTTTCTTCTCCGTCACTTTCATATGAAGAATTGTTGTCCTCCTTGGAGTAAAGGCTCTTTTTCTTGTGGAAGATTTTATTTTCTTCAAAAGTACATTTCTTAGCATAGTGTCATATTCTACCACAATTGAAGCATTTAAAAGGTAACTTACCTTTGTATTTGTCAGTTCCCCTCTTGAGATTCCTTACGAAATGTGCTTCTTCTTCATCTAATTCATCTCCTGACTTTTCTTCCACCTTGTGTTCTTTGTTCCTTGTTTTCTTTGTGGCTTTAAATGTTGTTTCTCTATTTGGCTATCCATTTTCTATATATGTTCTCATTCCATCTGTTGTGAGGATCCCAGGTATCTCATCCATTGTCATTTTAGTCAAATCCCTAGTTTCTTCAATGGTCAATACCTTAGCATCATATCTCAAAGGAAGTGATCTCAACACTTTCTATACAACAAAGGATTCTTCGAAATATTCTCCTAATCCTTTGATGTCATTGAAAACTTCATCTACTATGAGTAAATAGGTTTCAATATATTCTTTTTCATCCATTTTCATATTTTCAAACTATGATTTGTGTCATTGGAGATTGACCTGCTTGACTTTTAGATTTCCTTCATAAATTCTTTTAATTTTCTCCCAAACCTCATTAGTTGTGTTGCAACCCATCACCTTGCTAGAAATAGTTGTTTTCAACCCACTCATGATAACATTCCTAGCCTTTTAATTACAACTCATTAATTTCTTCTCATTTGGATCTGTTAGAGTGTTTTTTGGAAATTTATAACCATTGACAATTGAGAGACAGATATATACTCCTAAAGCTTTCAAGTAATATTTCATTACAATGCTCCAGTATGCATAATTATTTCCATCAAATGGTGGAATCTCATTTTGAATGTGGCCATCCATTTTTGTTGACAATCTCCCTTCCAGTGATTAGACTATTTTGAAGGTAAACCGCTTTAAAACTGATTGTTGATATTAAGAGGGGGGGTGAATCAGTATCGAGTAAAATTTAGCACTTTTTACAACTTTACCTTTTAATCAAATAATGTATCCAATATAAAATAGGAGAAGAATAATAAATACATAGTGCACAATAGATTTATGTGGAAATCCACATAATGTTTTTCTTATATAACAAAATGTTACATTCAAAGGAAGCTACAACTTCCAATATTTCTAGCACCAACTGGAAGGAGGTGCCAACCCCCCAGTTTATAGGATCCAACCTAAAGGAAGACACAACTCTCTATATTCTCCAGCTCCAATTGGAAGGAGGTTCCAACACCCTTTCCTTGCCCCTTCCTACCTCCCTGAAATATAAATGGAGACTCAACCTACCACTAAAATCATTATTGATAATCAACCTTTCACTGTCACTAATAATCAACTTTCCATGGTCACTTTAATCATATAATCAACCTGGGACATAAGATCACAGTCAATAGACCTTCCTCAACTTCTACATGAAGATGATAGCATCTTCATTGACCTTCCCTTCAACCTCGTTTGACAAAAATGGGAAACTAGCAGTGTCTTGCTTGACAAGTGTTGTGCAACCTATGGGGGTCTCACTGGACACATTCTATATCACCTATGAGGGCCTGCTCAATTATGGTTTTTAGATAACCCTTCTGACCTTTGCATCTTTGAGACTTTTCTCCTTTGCATTCATTTTCTTCCTCATATTCTCTACCTTGGACTCACTAAGAGATCACATACTTGCTAGATTTCTTGATCAAAATGAGATGCTCTTGATGAGTATTTATACTTTTTCAAGTAACTCATTTACTTGACTTTAGGGTTGACCTGTAACTTTTTGTTGCAACAACGTTTTCTCCCTTAATTAATTTTGGGGCTGACTTGTAACTTCTTGTCCATACTTAGGGTATCCATCTTTAAGAGGGAATAACTTCTCAATCATGAGGAACCATGTGACATAACACCTATCATTGTAAATGGTATGACGAGGACTATCCATCTATGAGGGTTTTGCATGTATTTGCAATGTCCTTCATCCTCATTTTCTCCATACAACTTTGGGATTCATGACAAAACCTTTGGGGCTTCTTGTAGACTTCTTCAAAGTGTCTTACCATGATGGCCATACTTAAAGCTATGTCATAAGGGTACCACTTTGGAGACTTATTCAAATATACCCATCACTTTTGGGGGCTTATAAACGTCTTCTAGAGTTGACATCAATGAAAACCAATTTTCCAACATCAATATCATAAATATCCCAACTTGGATGGTAAGGATATGTTTAAGAGGTAATTTATAGTGGATTAAGGTGTCGTTCTTGAAACTTAATTTTAGAAGCTTCCATTATGGTGTAAGGCCTAGGTTTACTCCTTCAAAGATGTCCAAGGCCCAAAGAATCGTGTACCTAGTATCAAAAATACCCTAATGACACCCATATCCATAGTCAAAGGAAGAGACAACCTTAAGAGCTCTTGTGTGGTGGTTTGAGTTGTTCTTCATAGCCATGTATTCCAAAAGGATTAATCTAGGGTCCAATCACAATGTTTCCTCTCATAACCATGTCAAGGGTCTCAAGACTCATAACTAGTGTTCAAAATATTCTAGAAATCCATGTATCCCTACTTGGAAGACAAGGATTCCTTTGAGATGTCAAGTGTGGTGGTTTGAGGTGTTGGTATGGGACATTGATACTTACAAGAAACCTATACTATAGAAGGCCCAAGTTACCATCCCTTCCCATTTCAAGGACCTTAGTACCCATACTTAATACTCAAATCCTATATTGTCATTGATATCCCCACTTGGAGGTGAAGGATATAAATTGGGAAAAAGAAGCTAATCACAAAAGAGTGCACACATTATTAGGAATGCATACACATTCTTAGGAATGCTCGCATATTCTTAGGAATTCCGGCACATTCTTAGGAATGTGTGCGTGTTCTTAGTAATGTGTGTGTATTCTTAATAATGTGTTTGCATTCTTATTAACATGTTTGTGTTCTTAGGAATGTGCATGCACTGTAGAACATGTGTGTATTTTTTCCATTCAATTATTTTTGGGAAAGAGTGACAACTTTAATGTACGTGTTTGTTGATTTGGTTTCCTTGGATTTAGGTTTAGAATTAAAAACATGGTGGTTTAGGCTACAAATACATCAAAGCCTCCATTTTTCATAATGGATCTCAATATCTCTATTTTTAAAATTATTTGTGTATAGGATACACAAATCCGTCATCGATGAAACTACACACACATATAGAGTCCACTATGTAGATTCCAAATATCTTTGTTTATAATAATAATTTTTATTATTTTTAATATATTTTTGTCTCGACATATAACATACTATTAAAATACATACATCTTGTATTTATTCTATAACATTTTATTTTTTTAACCATATTTAGAATGAGTTATACATTGCACTAGTACAAATGAAGATCTACAATCTAAAAAAACAATTGTTTTGTTATGTTAAGACCCTCAATCCCTGCACAAATGCAAGGCATTTTAATTTCGAGGATATAATGACTTTCATAATTTAAATAATATAGAAAATTAGCATTGTAAATTTTGAAAGAATATCCTTGCACAAGAACAATGTGTTCTCTATGATTCTACAAAAACAATTAAGGAAATTCCATCATTTAGGTATTGACACATGCATGAATGAAAACATATGCATTACATTTTGAATGAAAAATAGCATACCACTATTAGAAAAACATAAATTTCACATACTCATACACAAATTCTATAAATAAAAATTATATATTTACAAAGCTAATTCAAAATCTTACATCCAATCTTTTTATACCATATTCAAATTCATTGTGAAAGTACATTGAACCATCTCTCCAAGTTAACAAATTGTTGTTTTTCCATGTTTGCATTACCATTAATGCATCATAAGAGATCAACATTAGCTTTCACCCTCCCTTAAATAAATAAATTTGAATGAAATACAAGCTCAAACAAGTTTAAATTAGATATTGCATCAATTTTTCATTCAATTTTTTAGTTAATGCATGTGTGACTTTAAACAAATGTTTTTGAATTTGAAGAGACATGCCTAGAAATGTGATTGAACTTTGGGAAACTAGAAATATAGTATGATAATGTAGTCCCTCTATTCTTTTAAACATTACCACTATGTCTCTTGCATGTAGGCCGAACTTGCAACTAAACCATAACTATGGATCTACTTTAGGAACGCTTTAATCAAAGGGAATTTAATAATGATAATTACCATTTAAAGGCTTTGGCATTGATTAAAATTTGGGATTTTTTTCATTTAATTCAAATAAAATTGAGGATTTGATCGAACGATTGAGGTATCATGTGTGATGAGTATTGGTTTTGAAACATATTTTGTCACATGTGCCATCAATTCCATGGATTGTGAAGTTCATGAAAATTAATGTGAAACATTTCAAACCTTTAGAAAGATCAATGAATCATCTGGGGTATTCAATAAGTGGACACTTAGTTTATAATTTCCCTTGTGATCTATTGGGAAATTTCATAAAATGTCTATTGTATTTTTTAAAACACTTGATACTCTAATGAGGTGGTTTGAAAAATTGTTATAATGAAGAGAAATAAATTTGATGATCCATTAGGTTCCTTTGAAACATGTGAAGTGTATATTTAAAATGGGCCCAATGAACCATTGGTTTGATTTGAAAGATGTATTTACATCAAAAATCCCTTAATAATGAATCAGAAAGGTTTGAAAGATGGTTATTCAAAGACATGATGGTATTATAGGGTTATTTCAAAAGAAAGTGATGGAAATTTTGAACAAATCTTGATATAGTATCAAGACCTTTGGTAAGAAACACATTCAGATGTTGAAATCACCACTCTAGCCTATTGAAAATTTTTCAAATATAAAAACATAGAAGTTACAAAATGGTCCATTGTAGTAACACCATTTCAAAAGATAGTTGATTGGAAAGATTTTCCCGGTGCACTATCAAGGGATTTTTAAAGATGGTTCCATGGAAACTGTGAAAATTGACCAATGAAGCATTGGGAAAGTTGAAGTGACACACATTCATAAGTCTAAATCTTCCTCATGGACTACCATCATTCCATAGGGAAATTATAAATATATAAAATTCAAGTTCTAAAATGCCTCAATAGACTATCAGGTGAGTCCAAAAGATGCACCTTTGAATCTCTAAGGAAGAGAAATAGTTTATTAGAAATATTCAAAAGGTGAAAATGTTAAATTTGAAAAGTGGTCTGATAGAGTATCATTAGAGATATTTGGAAAATAATTTTTTAATCCGTCTTGATGCAATGTTAGTAACTTTCAAAATATCTGTAATGTGAAATAAGGAAATGGCTTGATGAACCATCAATCCTTTTGGAAAGAAGATAAACTAAAATGAGAAAACCACCTGAAACAAAAGGATTGGATTCCTTCAAAATACTAACATATTCAAATTAAACGAATCTTGATGGCTTGATTTCAAACAAAGGGAGTCCCTCCCCATCAAAACATTCAGGTTTTGAGGTATTTACATTTTCTCTTTCTTTTTCAATAAAACATTATAATGAAAAAAAAAGATAAAAGGTTAAATGGATTATATCGCACAATTAATTGCAAAGTAAATATCTCTAAAATAAAAATAAAAAAGAGGGTCCCCAAGTTTGAGGACTTGGGACTAGTTGATCCCTCTATAATAGGGCATTGGTGTTGTAAAGTTATCTCCCCTATGGATAGGCAATACCTCTCAGTGATATTCCAAGATCAGTGATAGACTATGAACAAATTGTTAGCAATCAAAAATGCACTGGCATTTTTAAAGAATGATGCCTAATCTTGTAGGGAACATTTGACTAGCTTTTCAAGATCCAAATTCAGATTTGAAAGCACCATTGGAAAGCTTAGGATTTATAGATGTCGATCCACTATTCAAGCATGTAAAACGGACTCTCCATGACTAAGAAATTTGATTTTTAAAAACATTTTCGCTTTCAGCATCTAACTCATCTTGAATTTTGCTAGTTAGCTGGTGAAAGATCTGCTTTTCAACAGCTAAGGAGTGGATTTTCGGGTAAATTAGTTGGTGAAAGCCTGTCACGGACAGAATAACCGAATTTTTGCCCAGATCGGGATTTTTTGAGTTTGAATGGTTTCAAACCACTTCAAATGGATAGTTGTTGAATTATCAAGTCTGATTCAAAGGCTAGTTTTGAGGGGTAAGGTGAAAAAGAGGTTTTTCAACTACATTTGGCATCTTTTTCAAAGGGAGAAAATCAGGGTTTTTGCACACTTCACCAAGTTCAAATTTTATCTTTGGAGGACCAAATCAAACATCCTTGGGAGGCTAAAACTGCACTTCATCAGCAATCTACTACTCTTAGAGATCATTAGATAGGACCTTTTCCTATTTTGTTTTGATTTTCCATTTTTAGTATTTTAGATCCATTTTTATAGGATCTCATCCTACACTTGTTGTATCTATTTTGATTTGACTATTTTTAGTAAATCTGATCCATCTTTCAAGGATCTAGATTTCATCTTGTAAGGCTATAAATTCAAAGACATTTGGAGCACCAAAAAGGGGGTTCAATCAAAGAGACATTTTTTAGCCATTGAACTTGACTTCTTATTCTGATAATAGAATCACAGTCCTCTTTTGTTTTCAATATCAGATTCTTTCATATATTTCATGATTCTACACTTTATGCCAGTTTAGTTTAGCTTTTAAAGAACTGTCATCTTCTTATTAAGCTCATCAACTTGGATTAAAGAATTTCGTGTTGTCTTGTATGACCCTGCATATGGTTGTATTTGGTTATCTGGACTAGTATTCTTCATCCCCTTTTTTCAACTCTGTTGTCTGATTATTGTTCTATAAAAGCATTTTTTTATTCAGATACATGATGAGTGGTTACTTTCATTAGCTATTGAGTTATCTTATTGTTCCAAGCATACAAATCTACCATATTTTTAAGTTACCAAGAATTCTTAGCCTACAACCCTAAGGAGTTTCTTGGAGTGATAACAAATTGGTGCCGTTGCCGGGGAGAGGAGATTGAAGATCAACTTCCCTGGGAGATGACATAGATCTAATCTTTGATGATAGACAAAGGGTGGACACTGCATTTGTTGTAATCATCTATCTGGCGACTCCATGAAGGACGAATTCGGTGGCGACTCCACTGTTCTGAAATCCGTTGGTGACCCCACTGGTATGAAATGAACAAGATCTTATCTAAGAGGTATGTGTTCTGTGATTTTTCAAAAAATGTTGGTTTCCCTAATCTAGTGCCTAGCAGAGATGAATGGGAATGCAACCTTCCCAGATTTCAAGGAGAAGAATGGGAAGTGCCAGCTGAACACTTGTTGGATTTTCATGATTTTATTCATCGACTTGAAATTGTACATGAGGATGTTCAGATCCAACTCTTTTTCTTCTCATTAGAGGGAATTGCTCATGAATGGTGCCGATCTCTTCCTAATGCAAGTGTTAGTTCTTTGACAGATTTCCATTCAGCCTTTAATTCCTTTTGTAACGAACTTTTTCCAGATGATCTTCTCTATCCTGAATGTTGTCATGAATTTCATTTATTGACTAAAGATTCGGATGTTCATGAAGAGTACACTGCTATAGAGAATACTCTTCAGTATCCAGAAATTATTGATCCACATTATGATAGCCATGAGGATGCCCTTAACATTGCATCAGATACATCTATTAAATATGGTTGTCATGATGATTAGATTGTTTCTTTCGAAATCTTTAAAGATGATGATCAGATTATTCCTTCTGAAAACTTTCAAGATGTTGAGCAGATTGATAAATCAGCAAGTGACATTTTCAGATTTGCAGAAGATCATGAGGGCAGCCTACAGTTTCAAGATTTGCAGGAACTAAAAGTTTGCAACAGATACAAAGAGAGTGATGGTGAAGAGGAGAAAAAAGGTTCTAATCATAAATTGAGTTTGTATTTTCCTCCAACAGAGATTAAGCAGTCTACATCCAGCATTGAGACCATTGAAAGCAATCAGCAACATTGCAGTCAGTTGGATCAGTAACTCAAAGAGGTATTTCATCATAACTTCAATGACCCTTTCGCTGACTATTTAGAGTCTATGAGTAGCATGGATGTTAAAATAGTTTTGTCAGAAGAAGAGGGTCTTTATCGTCCTTTCAAACCTCTTTTTTGTATGATATGGCTTCCTTTATTTTTCGGGGCAAGATCTAGCATGATGTCAATAAATCAGTTTCTCACATGGCTTCATTGGAAGCATGAATTCACTTGAAAAGAGGCAGGACAACTGGTTAGAAGTAGGAGTAGATAGAGAATGATTTTGTCATCAAGCATGGTTGAAGATTCTTTTTAGTTTGTCAGTTTGCAGCAATTATTTGTTTTCAGTAATGTATGTTCCGAGTTTGAATAAAGATTGCAGAGGTCTGGTGACAACATTTGAGACTCCATAGCCCAATGGAATAGACATTGGAAGACTGTGAATGTTTGAAGGTTACAGGTTTTTTCAGAACTGCATTTATGAGGTCAAAAATGTCAACAAGGCAAAAGGTTTCCATGTTCTTTTACAAATTTGAGTTTTAAGGCTAAGCTCGAGTTCCACATTGCTCCAACTTCATGTGCTCTGCACAGTTACAGAACATACATAGGGTAGTCATATAATCAAATCAAATTTTAGTGTCAAGTATCAAAGCTCACGAAGATACAGTTGCCACAACATATCGATTTAATTATCAAAACAGTGGATCTAGTGAAGAAATGCTGCAACCCAGTTTGTCATATCTCAGAAGCTGCAAGAGGACTAGTGAAGATTCTCTGTGTTTTGGTGGGCACCATATCCCTACATTTTGAGAAAATAACCAGTCATTACAGTGATCTCATGCCAGCAAAATCATGATAAACATCTGGAGAATTTCGTGGGCATCATATCCCTGCAATTTGAGCAAATAACCAAGTGATTACAGTGATCTCATGCCAGCAAAATCGTGATAAACGCCTGGAGAAATTCGTGGGTAATATATCCCTGCGTTTTGAGCAAATAACCAGTCATTATATTGATCACATGCCAGCAAAAATCATGATAAATGCCTAGAGAAATTTGTGGGTAATGCCCAGTGAATTTCTAGTTCCTTGTCAGAATTTTCGTGACCCTTGCTTAACAAAATTTCTTCCTTGTTGCTCAACATTTTATTTATGCCAAGAGCATCCCTATCTCTCCTCTGTGTTAACGTTTTTTCCCTCAACAAATTATGTTTATTGCCAGCGGCCCCATTGCGTCTACAACAATTTTTCCAATGAAGGTTCGGGGTATCTTTCGACGTTTTTTCCAATAGTTCAACGTTCTCTCCTTAATGTGTTGTGTGATCTCATTACCTCTGTGTCCCCTCCATCATCGATTTGCACTTGAAAATTGGTGATTGAATGTTGCCTTGGTGACATAGGCGTGGGTTGAGTTATTTTGAAATGTTTTCGAGGTGTCAAGCTCTTGAAACATCCTTATCAACATTCTAAATTTAGAAGCACATCCCAGATTTTGAGGAGATAGTTGAGTGGCAGTTCCAGATTTTATTTCAAGAACTTCCAGCATTCTCTGCAGCTGGAGAGAACTATGACAACCAAGTTTAGGTGTCAATTTTAGGAATCTCTTCAAATATACAAAGGGAGTTAAAAGGAGAGGTGGTGGCAGAGACATCTGAACTTAGTGGTTCTCGCAGGCAGGCGGAGGAGTTAATTTTGAGTCGGACTTCATTATCTACCTCAACAACTCCTTCAGTGGCAACCCCACAAAAGACAGTTAAAGCTGTTGATGGAAGGGCTACTTCTGAGCTGGCTATAAAAGTAGTTCTGCATTCTTTGTTGCCAGGGCCTAATTCTACGGCCCGTCCTTGTGGTTCATTTAGAAATCCCACAAAATGTGAAAAGATACCATTGCCAAAGAAGTCATTAGGAAACATGGTTAATGCTATGGACACTCCTTTAAGGATATCATGAGTTTCAGCATCCGCAGATGAGATTGCTAAAAGAGATATGTCAAGGGGAACCTCAGAACCTTTACAAGATTCAAAATCTGTGAATGAATTGATCATTGCTGATGTGTCTTCATATTCAGGGAGCTCCAGTGAGGGTTCTAAAGGAAAAACAGAAACTTATGGGCTAGTTACAGAGTTTTTTATAAAGGATGTTGGTGTAGTAAAGAAAGCAGCAGAAGATATGAAGTTTGATAACAATATTTTTCTTGTAGGATCATCGAAGATCTCAACATGCAGTGATGATGTCATTAAATCAGATTCAAAACATAGATGTGTGAAGAATAAAAAATCTGAATCAAAAAGAAATAATGCTAACCAAAACTACAACAACATTTTTAAGTATGTAATTGGAAAGAAGCAAGATCTTGGACATGTTCTCCATCCTGAGCATGGGGCTGTGGTGGTTTCTAATTTTCCATCTGCATTGTCAAGTTCACCTAAGGCCAACATAGACAAAGAGATGACTTATTTTGACAATTCTATTATTGGAAAAGAAAAAGATAGTTTGCACGCCGAGGAGAGCAAAATTAATGGGATGCATGGCAGTGGCTCAAGAATGATAGATTGTTATAAATTTGCAGGGAGATAAATCAAAAGAACACTGAGATTTTGGTGAAACAATAGTTTTGAATATGAAAGGTTTATTTTTGGCCAAAGACAGAGCTTTCACCAGTGCAAAGGGAAAAATTATAACCAGTTAGCTGGTGAAAGAAGAACTTTCACCAACTAACTAGCAGATAGTAAGGTGAATTAGTTGGTGAAACTACAAAAAGAAATTTTTGGAAAATTAAGAAGGAGAAAAGTGATTTTGGAGTATTTGAAAAGTTATGGGAGCATCAAATGATTAACCACCAAATCAAGAAAAACTTAGCATCAAAGATTCATGGAATATCCTCAGACTAAAGAGGTCGCAAAGGAGGCATCTGATATGGTCTTAGCAGATGACATTTTCAGTTCAATAGTTGCAGCTATTACTAAATGTCATTCAATTTTACAACAACATGAAGGTTTTAATTCGGTACACAATATCCTCGAATATTGGTGAAGTTGCTTCAATATTTCTAATGGCAGCTCTAGTAGGAGATGGTCATACACTTGTAAGATTTCCCCAACTCAGGACATGAGACCAATGTTCCTCTTGGGAAGGGTTTTAGGTGTCTCTTTTCAAAGAAAGATCACATGTTTTCTTCTTTGAAGACGATCCATGTGATTAGTTCTCAACTGGCAAAGCTAAAGCTATAACCCTTAATCATTCATTAATAGGGTTTTGAGCCATGGGATTATAGGAGGAAGAAGATCTTTGATATCTATATTCATCATGGCTAGGCAGCCAATATCCAAATTTGTGGCAATATATATTGGGTTTTGGTACATTTTATTTCAGAAGACCTAGGTGGCTAGCTCAGTCTGCTAATTCAATATGGATAAGTTATCTTCTGAAAATCTTCTTCCAGAGTCCTTTCAGGGCAATGACATGACTGAACAACTTGCATTGATATGGAGATCGAAACAGAGATGGACATTGGTTCACAAGGTGCAATGATGCTCTTCGAAGAAACTGAGCAGGGTGAAGTGTTTGATTCAACACATCAGGGCATCTCAAGACAAATTCTTTGTATCTAAAGCTATTGGAAAATGAAAAGTCAAAGACCTCAAGCTGCCTGCAATACTCTCATTTCAAGGTTGAAGTTATCCTGGAATTTTCAAAACCATGGTTACATATCTCACCATCCTACCTATGTTC
>JZKD02S2441106.1:103398-124047 GCA_000966675.3 Picea glauca
GAGTTTGAAGCAAACATGCTACAGATAAAGAAGATTGGGAAAGACAACAACAAACTTTGGAAAATAGCCAGATGATAAATTGTAAAGGTTGAATGACTCCATGCCCAATACTAAAAGCACAGGACCTGCCAGGTTCTTGGAGACCTCGCAGGGAGGTCTCCATCCTAGTTGGATCCAGATGTTAGCGATAAAAAATGCACTGGCATTTTTTAAAGAATGATGGCTAATCTTGTAGGGAACATTTGACTAGCTTCCCAAGCTCCAAATTCAGATTTGAAAGCACCATTGGAAATATTATGATTTCTATATGTCAATCGACTATTCAAGCATGTAAAACGGACTCTCCATGACTAAGAAATTTGATTTTAAAAAAAATATGCGCTTTCACCAGCTAACTCGTCTTGAATTTTGCTAGTTAGCTGGTGAAAACTCTACTTTTCACTAGCTAAGGAGTGGATTTTCAGGTAAATTAGCTGGTGAAAGTCTGTCATGGCCAGAATAACCGAACTTTTTCCCAGATCGGGATTTTTTGAGTTTGAATGGTTTGAAACCACTTCAAATGGACAGTTGTTGAATTATCAAGTCTGATTCAACGGCTAGTTTTGAGGGATAAGGTCAAAAAGAGGTTTTTCAACTAAATTTGGCATCTTTTTCAAAGGTAGAAAATCAGGGTTTTTGCACACTTCACCAAATTCGAATTTTATCTTTGGAGGACCAAATCAAACAGCCTTGGGAGGCTAAAACTGCACTTCATCAGCAATCTACTACTCTTAGAGATCATTAGATAGGACCTTTTCATATTTTGTTTTGATTTTCCATTTTTAGTATTCTAGGTCCATTTTTATAGGATCTCATCCTACACTTGTTGTATCTATTTTGATTTGACTATTTTTAGTAAATCTGATCCATCTTTCAAGGATCTAGATTTCATCTTGTAAGGCTATAAAGCCAAAGACATTTGGAGCACCAAAAAAGGGGTTCAATCTGGACTAGTATGACCCTGCATATGGTTGTATTTGGTTATCTGGACTAGTATTCTTCATCCCCTTTTTTCAACTCTGTTGTCTGATTATTGTTCTCTAAAAGCATTGTTTTATTCAGATACATGATGAGTGGTTACTTTTATTAGCTATTGAGTTATCTTATTGTTCCAAGCATACAAATCTACCATATTTTTAAGTTACCAAGCATTCTTAGCCTACAACCCTAAGGAGTTTCTTGGAGTGATAACACAAATGACTAAGAATTTCTTCTAGATATAAAGTACACACATTATAGTTATGCTAAAGGAGGAGAGGGAAAAACATACCTTTTCTTGATGGTTTTCCTATATCTCCCTGTGGTGATGAAGCTCCCATATTTGATTCTTGGATCCTGCAACTTGTCATTTTCACACAAGACAACAACCAAACCCTTCTCAAAATCCTTTAAAAACAAAGAGGTAAATTATGTATCAAATCTAGTCTTCCTTCCTCAAGTAAAGATAGACCTACCAATGTATGTAGAAAACATATATCACACCAAATTGGAGGGGGGGGACCATATATCTATATAAATTTAAGGTTAAAGTACACCAATTGAGGATACCTAGAGTATTTTTGAAGCACTCCTCCAGCTCTAAGATCTTTGTGAATTGCTTCCTTAGCCTTCTCAGTAATGATATATGAACTCTGAATACAATATAAATCTCTCCTTGGTTATTTTTGCAACAAATGTTTATCTTGAATTAAGCTACTCTACCTCTTGATTTGGAATTATTTTATAGAGTGGTGGAGGAGGTTCTAGAGATAGGTTCAACACTTGTAAATTGATGAATAGCAGGTCAGGAAAAAGTTTCAGGGCTTCTGATGCATCATGGCTAGCTTAGTCTGATTTGATCTCCTCAAAATTCCTCAATTATAGAAGATTCAAGAGGCGCTTCATTGTTTCACAAGGGAAACATGTTGGGTCACATGTTGGAATAAGGAAACAAGAAACTGATTGTAGTGCCTTGAAAGAAGGTAAGGTACAACTCTGCACAAAATTAGGGGTTTCTGAGTGCTGGAAAATATTTTATGGCAGGATGACATTAGTAGGTCCTTGATGAGGTCGAGGGTGAAAAATAAGGTAAAGGTTCCCAATATCTCCTGGGCTCTAAGATTACTACCTTTTCTATTTTTCATCCTTATATCTAAAAATTTTGATTCCACTTAAACATTCCTTCCTTCCTACATATAGGGATGTGCACACCCATAACACCAAATACCTACCATCTAAAGAAAATAGAATAAACCCTATCGATATCACATGAAACCAACCTAAAAACATTTATGCAGACACAATAATATCAAATATTTAACTGTTGGATATTGGAAACACTCCATACAAGGTGGTAAATCTTTTTCTTCGATGCAGGAGAAATGACAATTTTCATTAGAGGAATGAGATATAGTGATTAGAGTAAGCATGTTCCACGAGGGATTTACTAGCGAACTAGTACCATAACACATGGGTTCATATGGGGGGTTTAAAAATAGTTAAAATGTAAGTAAATATATTAAATGGTATTAATGTTGTGAGGGGAGATTTTAAACTAAACTAGTGGTATACATATTGGAAGGGTTTAATCAACCAAATTTTTTTTTTGGGGGGGAGGTGGGGTGCTGGGAGGAGAGTTAGAAATGTGAAGAGATATATTTTTGTGAGGTTTTTTATGGAAGTGAAAAATATCATGAAGGAGAACTATTATATATCTCTAATCCTTGTATATTATAAACAATCCTAATGAACCATGCAAGTATTTGAAAAATCAATGAAAATAATCCATAACAGAGGGATCTAAAGGTGAAATGGTATTTTGATTCCTAAAGAACATGTTTGTTATTTATAACTAAAATATCGAGTATTATATGATAAATAACACTTTCTATAGTATATATCAGATACATATGTAAAATATTGGGACCGACATGGTAGGGGTAGATATTGCTATAGGGAAATATATGTAGTGAGTAGAATTGTCTCACTAACAAAGTGGTCAAAGATAGCCCAATCCTTTTCTAGAATAAAAAACATACTCTACTAATTGCAATGAGATAAAATCAAGGAAATTACTTAGGTTTGCTCAACAAATCCTCTGGACATTTTTTAATAGCCCAAAATTCAACCCTAAAGCACCAGATAATGCTCTAAACATACACACAAAACAAGAGATACACTTTCCTCAATTTTATCATGTGTGTAGTCAAGCAATATAAAATTTCAAAAAAATAATCCTAATTGATTTAAGTAATAAATTCAACCAAAAAACATAAAATTAAAATTAAATTATTATAATGTTGCACAGTGATTTTTTTTATTTTTTTTAGGGGGGGTGTGTGGTAGGGAAGATATCTCTCTATGTTTGTGTGTGTTTGTGTGGGTGGGTGGGTGTGATTATCGATACCAGCACCTTCATCACTCTAGTTTGGGATCCTTTATCATGTACTACTTAACAATGTCAAATCCATCTGCAAGTCCTAGTTTTAATTTGGATGGGAAACTAGAGGAAATTTTAGGCCCAAATCAAAACTAGGAAGTCCTTATGGTGAAAAGGTTAATAAAATCCTAGGGATATCCTCCAAACAATGTATTAAGAATACATGTGCTCTAGCTGGTAATTTCCCCTTCTCCCAACATAAGACTCTTTATTATACCATGTGAAGTGGTTTAGGTCATTAGGGATAGAGATAAAGGTTGTACAATTGTATGGCCTTTATGATATCTTTTCAATATCAGGTATTTTTTGCTTTTGTTATTTTTGGCCATTTTGGAGTGTTTATGGGTTGCATGAATGAAACTCACAAGTTCTGAGAAGAAAACTCACATGCATCAAGTTATGGGGGAAGTTTACTAGTGGTGGAAGGTGAGGGATCCAACCAAATTCAAATTTCTTATGTGGCTATCACCTTTATATAGGGTGTTGACATGGAACCATTTACAAAGAAGAGTAAAGGTGGGCCCTAACATGGATCCGCTATGTAAGACCTGGGTGGAAACTAACTTACATATTTTTATTAATTGTGCTTACTCTCTTCAAGTGTGGAAAGATATTGAAGGATCTTTAGGGTTTATACCTCTATGGAAGGATCATAATATTGAATCATGTTTTCTCACATAGTTCTCAAGAAAGTAACTGGAGGTTTTCCAAGTAGTGGATTACCTGGTTCTATGGGGTATCTAGGTTGTAAGGAATGTCGCTCTATTTGAAGACTCTCATATCCTGTATTTTAAAGTATCATCGCAGGTGATGGGGCTACTACATTTCTATAAATAGGTTCCTAAAAAATATGTCATTAGGAGGATATAATATTTACAAGTGGAAAAATAATTTCCCTAGGGACATTTTGATGGAGTTTGTCAAGGTCAATATAGGACTTTTATTCTTGGTTTTACCTATTATATTTTTGACACACACTTTTATCATTTCAAAGCAAATTTAGTAAGAGGAGCTAACAACTTAGGGGAGATGGTGGCTCTCTTTTACCTATTAATTTTTTTTTTGGATAGATGTATAAATTATCTATAGGTATTTAGTGATTCTTTGATGGTTATTAAGTGGATGAGAAGGCATGCATAGATCCAAAATCTTGAACTCTTTGGTATAGTAGAAAAACTCAAGCTCATTGCTAGAAACTTCTAGGATCTCAGATCCACACATGTTTTCAAAGAAAAAAATCAAGAAGTTGATAAACTCTCTAAAGAAGGTATGGAACTAATGGAACAAAATTTTATCCTTTATGAAATCCATGATGGTCAACCTGCAGTTCTAAGGAAGGATACTCTAGATTATTTTTAAACAAACCTTTATGTTTATTATCATTTTTTTAACTTGTCATTTGATAGAACATGATCACTTGAAGATGCCAATTTTGGGTTTGTAATGTCTCAATCCGGGAATTGAATAATATAGTGCTCTTTAGGATCTTTAATGGTCTTTGTTTATGGTATGATCTTGATATTACTCTCGGTCCTCTTGAAGTAATTCTTTGAATAGTTCCATGGGAAACTTTTCATTGTAAATTTTTTTATGCTTGAATGAGAATTACATTTTTCCCCTTGGAAGAAAAAAAGATACACAGATACACAGATAGATGGATATAGATATAGATATTCCAAGTTATAAATATATCAATTTATATTTAACTAGTTATAACGAAATAGGTGTTTAAATTTCTATATACAATTAGTTTATTGAAATATGTTTTGATTATTTATTATGTCGATAGGCATCCCTGTATTGGAAAAGGGGTTCCATAATATAGGTTCTTTTAGTAATAAATATTACATGGATGGTGAGGATTTAATGAACTCTAAATATTCTTCATTGTCGTCAAGAAAGGAGGGATAAGATTATACTCATAACATAATCTTGAGGGTTTTCTCCTTATGATTTTAATGGTGTAGACATAGAATCATTCATGTCTAGATGGCCATGTCTTGTAGGTGTGGGAAACTATGGCTCCACTCCTTGACCTAATCGTTTCACTTTATGTGGAAATGTCCACATTTGAAATTCGTTTCATATAAAATCATATCATTGTATATCAAACTCCCTAATCGTTGCATATCAATTCTACTAGATCATTGTATATCAAACTCCCTAATCATTGCATATCAATTCTACTAGATTACAGAACCCCTACATAGTTGTATCACTAGATCGCTACATATCAAACATGTTGGCTCCTTGTTGATGGACAGAAAGATGTTGAAACCTAAGAATCACTTACCAAGCAAGTTAGATTAGTTTGTTGAGCATGATTTCCTGCCAAAATTGGATCATTTCCTCTATTTGTATTGGTTCTGCCAGCAAATCCCAAAATCACTTACACTAACTATCTTGTATGTTATAATCCTTTTTCTATTGTGTGTTATTCCAAGAATAAAACTTCAATCCTAAAAGTTAATGTAATGAAAGATCAAACGTTGTGACGAGACTAAAACTCTGAGCATGGAACAGGTGTTCGGGCCCTGGTCATATTGTGTTGGCTATGGCTCAATAAATCACTTGTAAATATGTGTGCCATGTGCAATCAGAACCGTAGGCTCTCAACTTTTCCAAAACGATGAGACCTAGCCCATTCACAAATGAAGGTTCTTTTACCATGCACCTATAACAATGGAGAACATGATGTTTATTCCTGTGTTGATCCTAGATGATCAAATTTGATAATAAATCAAATTGATTTTCCTCAACTCGTATACATTGATGACCATAGGTGCATCCTCGTCATACTTGGATTCTCTTCATTGTATATAAACCTTTAATTGACTAAGATTTCGTTTAAAACCAAATAATAAGAAGAAAAAAACAGTCGCAGTACCTTTGTTTACATAAATACTAAATCTACGATGAATTTCAGGTATTCAAAGAAGATGTCGATCCATTTTGTTTTTAACTTGTTCCCACAAAAGAAAGATGCTTGATCATAAACCCACAAATTTCTGGAACTCATTATTTTATTCTTTGACAGTCAAATTCAATCTACAGGTCCAGAGACTTAACAGATTTGGTTTTCTTTCCCTTTTTTTTCCCGTATCTCCCCTTCGAATCCCACTCTAACTTGAAGTGAAACCAAGAACAATCTAAACACTAACCACCTCTTCCACGATTTGAGGATCCTTACTAAATTTAGCCAAAACTAACCCTCCAAATTTGCAACAATCTAACTAGATGGCTTAGTCTCCTCACAGTGAGCTATAATTTAGCCATTATTCCCTATTCAAACTCTTTAATTGACAGAAATACCATCTAACAATAATTATATACTTAAAATAAACATTCGAATAGATTTACCTTGATATTAAGGCCTCCTTAGTTCAACTTCAAGCCACAACATGTGTCAAAATGATCACATTGTTGTCTTTTGCTAAATGCCCCTCCATCAGACTCCCAGGGTGAAAACAATTGAACCCCTATTCAAAAGGTCAGCAACAACAAAACCCTTAGCTTCTAGTTCAACTGCAATCATCCAAGTAGCATCCTCTACAAGATGTTCTTTCCACTTCATCAAATACTCCAAGTAATCCTTTTGCCTAGTACTCTTTGCAATTCTAGTGTCTAAGATTGCCTCTACTTCCAATTGTTGTGCTACTGGCATTTGCTTCAACCACTGCAAACAATCATCAGTATATCTATCTCCTATAATTTGACCTGCATCATATTTTGTAAAGGGATATATATCAACAACATTGAAAATAGGATATATGCCAACCCCTGCTGGCATTTCTAGCTCATAAGCATTGGCAGAAAACTTCCTGAAAATTTTGCATGGACCAATATTTTTCATTTTTTAGTTTGTTATATTCCCCTTTAGGGAACCTCTCTTTCCTCAGATAAGCGAACACTAGGTCTCCTACCTCATAGTTATTCTCCCTCCTCTTTAAATCATCCTTCATTTTGTACTTCGCATTACTTTTCTGCAATATTTCCTTAACTTCCTCATGTAACTCACTAATTCTAGCTACAAAATCTTCTCCATCTACACTCCTCTTTTCCAATTGTCCCAAGTCTCTTAGTTCATACACCCCTCTAGGATGCACACCGTATAGAATCTGAAATGGACTCATACATGTGCTTCTGTTTGGAAAGTCGTTATAGGCAAACTCAGCTTGTGCCAACACTCTATCCCATTGTTTTGGATTTTCTCCAACCAAACTCCTCAACATGTTACCCAGAGTTTTGTTAACTACCTCAGTCTAACCATCATAATGTGGATGATAAGATAAAATAAAGTTCATATTAGTACCCAGCTTCTTCCACAATGTCCTCCAGAAGTGACCTGTGAACCTCACATCTCTATCAGAGACAATAATTCTGGGAAAACCATGTAGCTTTACAACTTCATTAAAGAAAAAGTTAGCAATATGAGTGGCATCACTTGTCTTATAACAAGGAATAAAGTGTGCCATTTTTGTAAACCTATCAACCACTACGAAGATTGAGTCATTCCCTTTCTGAGTTCTAGGCAAACCCAAAATGAAGACCATGCTTACAGAGTCCCAAGGTCTAGTAGGGACAGGCAATGGGGTATATAAGTCTGTGTTTTGGCTTATTCCCTTGGAATGTTGACAGATCCTACATCTTCTCAGAAGCTTCTCAACCTCGGACCTCATCCTTGGCCAGAAGTAGAAATGACTCAGCTACCCATTAGTCTTATCACTACCAAAGTGACTATCCATTCCACCATTGTGCTTTTCTTGAATTAGATTTTCTCTCATTGAACACTTTGGAATATATAATTTACTTCCCTTGAAGAGTAAACCATTTTGCAACATATATTATGTCCATAGCTCTCTATCCACCTCTACAAGGTTCTTACAATCTCTGTATGCACACTGAAATTCATTGTCAGTTTCATATAAATCTCTAAGATATTCAAATCCCAGAACTTGTACCTGATTTGCGTGTACAATTAAATGCCTCTTGCTTAATGCATCATCCACCCTATTGGATTGTTTGCTGATATGTTTCAACACAAAGGTGAAACTCTATAAGAACTCCACCCATTTGACATGCTTCATATTCAACTTGGTCTATTTCATAATGTACTGTAAAGCATGGTTATCAGAAAACAACACAAATTCCTTAGGCATCAAGTAATGCCTCCAATGTTTCAAAGCTTGGACTATGGCATAAAATTCCTTATCATCTGAGGAATATTTTTTCTTTCTTTGTATTTAGTTTCTCACTAAAATATGCGACCGGTTTGTCTTCTTAGTTGAGCACAGCCCCAATGGCTACCCCACTAGCATCACACTTAACTTGGAAAGGTTTTCCAAAGTCTGGTAACCCCGACACAGGCTGCTCAGTGATCTTTTTCTTTAACAGCTGAAAGTTACTTTCAACTTCTGCTGTCCATTTGAATTTTTGCTTGTCCTTTCTAATAGTCTCAACAATTGGAGAATAAATGCCACTAAAGTTCTTTATGAATTTCCTATAAAATCTTGCTAAGACATGAAAGATTCTTACCTCAAATATGCTTTGAGGGGAAGGCCAATCCAAAATTTATTTTACCTTCTATGGATCCATATTCAAACCATCCTTCAAAACCACAAAGCCCAAATACACTAACTCAGATTTCAAAAATGAACATTTCTTAATGTTCACCAATAAATTCTCCGCTTGAAACTTTTCCAAGACATATCTCAGATGATCCTCCTTTGACTGACTGAAAATTAGAATATCATCCAAGTAAACTATCACAAATTTTCCTATGAAGTCTCTCAAGACTTCATTCATTAATCTCATGAAAGTACTGGGGGTATTTGATAATCTGAATGGCATAACCATCCACTCATACAACCCTTCATTATTTTTGAAGGATATCTTCCACTCATCCCCATCTCTAATTCTAATGTGATGATATCCACTTTTCATATCTATCTTAGAAAAGTATGTTTCCCCACTCAGACAGACCATTATGTCATCCATCTTGGGCAATGGAAACCTATATCTGATGGTTATTTTATTAATGTCTCTTCATTCTGTGCACATCCTCCATTCACCACCCTTCTTTGGGATCAACATTGTTGGCATTGCACATGGGCTCAAACTTTTCTTAATCAACCCTTTTTCTAGCAGTCCTTGTACTATCTTTCTGACCTCCTCATTCTCCTGAGGTGTCAACCTATAAGCTTCCTTTTTGGGTAAACTAACTCCAGGAATGAAGTCAATGTGATGGTTGATATCTCTCTTGGGTGGCAACTCATCGAGCAAATAATCCACCACAATGTCTCCAAACTCAGCCAACATTTCTTGAATTTCTTCAGGAAGATCTGAAATAGTAGTCTTCATCATCACTACCTTGGGCTTACACATCACATCATAGTTCACTCCCTCCTCCTCAAACTGTTTCAAATGCTTTTTGCCAGTCAACATTAAGACTTTTGTTGCTTGTTTCTCTACTATACTACTTGCAGAGGAAGTAAGACATGTTTCATTCCATCCTTATCAAAACTATACCAGTTCCTCCTACCATCATGCACTACTTTCTTGTCAAACTGCCAAGGTCTCCCCAAAAGAACATGGCACTCATCCATGGGCATAACATCACATATTATTTTGTCTTTATATGTACCTACTTGTAAATCAAATTCACATTGTTCACTTACCAGGATTTGATGTCATTTGTGCAACCAGGATACTTTGTAGAGAATTGGATGTTTGTTCTTCTTCAATCTTATCTTCTCCACCATCTCTGTGGAAACCATATTGTCAGTGCTCCCACTGTCAATCACCATCTTCCAACATTTTCCTTTGACCTTGAACATAGTCCTGAACAAGGCTTTCCTCTGAGTAGGTCCTGCATTTTCCTTCTCAGGCTTCAACAAGACTTTGTTTATCATCAAAGCCTCTCCAGCCTCAGCTAAGTTTTTAGCCACTGGAAACTTCTCCTGTTGCTACTCATTTTGAGCTACATAGGCCCCTCCCTGTCCTATGTTTTCATTCTCTAGGCATTCAAAAAATCTATGACCCAATTTGTTACATTTGTAACATATAAAGATAGTTTCTTTGCCTCTTCCTCTACCTCTACCTCCTTGGTAGGGTCTTCCTCCTCTTGAGTTATTGCCCTTGTTTTTTTGCTCCTGCTGATTTGAGTTCCTAGACTGTCCTTTTTGGGCTGCAAATTTATCCCTTCCATTTGTTTTCCCTCTTCCTTTGGTTGAAACTCTTCCTCTATTGAAGTTATGCTTCCTCAATTGATTTTCTTTTGCTCTCAAGGCACATTGGTAGGCCTCTTCCATTGTCCTAGGAGATATCATGTCGATTTCATCTTGTATCTCTATTTGCAGGCCATTAACATACCTAGCAGTCTTTTCAGTTTATTCCTCCACATAGCTAGCTCTCAAGTTCACTTTGTAAAATTCCTCAGTATACTCTCTTACAGTCAGCAATCTTTGTCTTGGATTTTGCATTTGCCTATACAAAGTCAGCTGGTAATCCTTGGGTAATAACTTGGCCCTCATCTTGGCCACTATCCTACCCCAGCTCTTGATCAATGGCTTGTTCTTTCTTATCCTCTCAGCTTGCACACTATCCCACCATAGGGATGCATGCCCTTTCAACCATGTCACTGCCAATCTGACCTTCTTTTTCTCCTCAATCTCATCATACTCAAAGTATGTGTCTAGCTCATTCATCCAGTCAATGAGGTGTTCAGCAGTGAGGCTTCCCTCATAGGTAGGAAACTCGGGCTTTGGTCTTGATGTGGCCCCTAGAATCGACCAAAAATACCTCAACTCAGGTGTCTCTGCCATAGGTTTTGCCTCCTCTTCATGTTCCTCCTCTTTAGGCTCACTCACATCTCCTACCACTGGATCTCTCTATCTGCCCAGCTCCAAAACTTTCATACGAGCTCTTAGCTCTCTCATCTCCTCCATAACCTCTCAATTTGTTGTTGGTCAGCCTTTGCCACGATCCCGAGCTCTGCCAATTCAGTCAGCCATGTCCTTTCTCTGGTTTGCTGAGAAAAACCTCCCTTTGATACCAAAATTGATGGACAAAAATATGTTAAAACCTAAGAATCACTTACCAAGCAAGTTAGCTTAGTTTGCTTAGCATGGTTTGCTTCCACAATTGTTTCCTTTCCTTTATTTGTATTGGTTCTGCCAACAAATCCCAAAAGCACTTACACTAACTCTCTTGTACGCTATAAGCCTTTTTCTATTGCGTGTTATTCCAAGAATAAGACTTCAATCCTAAGAGTAAATGTAATAAAATATCAAACGTTGCGACGAGACTAAAACTCTGAGCATGGGACAGGTGCTTGGGCCCTGGTCATATTGTGTTGCCTATGGCTCAATAAATCACTTGTAAATCTGTGTGCGATGTGAAATCAGAACCGTAGGCTCTCAACTTTACCAAAACGATGAGACCTACCCTGTAACAATGGAAAACATGTTGTTTCTTCCTATGGTGATCCTAGACGCTCAAATTTGACAATAAATCAAATTGATTTTCCTCAACTCGTATACATCGACGACCATAGGTGCATAATCGTCATGCTTGGAGTCTCTTCGTTGTATATAAACCCTAAATTGACTGAGATTTCATTTAAAACTAAATAATAAGAAAAAAAAACAGTCACAGTACCTCTATATGCATAAATACTAAATCTGCGATGAATTTAAGGTATTCAAAGAAGATGTCGATCCATTTTGTTTTTAACTTGTTCCCACAAAAGAAAGATGCCTGATCATAAATTCACAAATTTCTGGAACTCATTATTTTATTCTTTGATAGTCAAATTCAATATACAGGTCCAAAGACTTAACAGATTTGGTTTTCTTTCCCTTTTTTTCCCCGTCTCTCCCCTCCGACTCCCACTCTAACTCGAAGTGCAACCAAGAAGAATCTAAACACTAACCACCTCTTCCACAATTTAAGGATCCTTACTAAATTTAGCTAAAACTAACCCTACAAATTTGCAACAATCTAACTAGATGGCTTAGCTCCTCACGGGGAGCTATAATTTAGCCATTATTCCTTATTCAAACTCTTTAATTGACAACAATACCATCTAACAATAATTATCTACTTAAAATAAACATTTGAATAAATTTCCCTTTATATTAAGGAGGCTTAAGGCCTCCTTAGTTCAACTTGCCTCCTTAGTTCAACTTCAAGCCACAACATGTGACAAAATGATCACATTGTTGGCTTGGGCTAAATGCCCCTGCATCACTTGTTATATCATTGGATCGATACTACATATAGAACCCATGGTATCATTGTTGCATATCAAACAAACATGTTAGATCATTGCTGCATATCGAACTTGATGTGCTTACTAGGAATGCATACAGTTCACTGAAGTTAATGCTAATCAAATGAACTATGAGCTGAGGGGATCGGTTGGAATTTAGTCATATGATGGAGAAGAAAGAATATCATATTCATGCTTGTCCCCTGACCCTACCTTTGTTTTGTCTTATTAACGTTTCATTCATTTGCAAATCCATGTTCATTCGGTTTTCTAGGAGCTTGGTAAGAAATTAATTACATCAAAATAACCATCGGGTCAGCATTAATATACTCATATTTATTACAAATAGCCCATTATTGACCATGCAAGTTCATGTTTGTTACCATCATGCAGGTTATTCAATTACGGGATATGGATACATCTGTTGTAGTGTTGCTAGCATATGATGATGTCCCTAAAAAAATACGAGTTGAATCCACGAGATAACCAGATGTCTTTTTAGGCATACTTCAAATTGTTGTATATGTTCATCGATTGTTTAATTGCTAGTTTTATTATTCCTTTTCTTTTGCGGTGCCCATATATTCTTTAAGTGGAAAAGACACTGCAAAAAATAGACATAAAATACGAAAAACATTTAGTGGAAGATGAAGGGTTGTACGTGGACCAACTTTTATTCCATGAGTTACATGGTCGACATCTATAATTTCGAGAATCTTCCTATTATTCCCATGAGTTGTCAGCATATTGTGTTAGAACAAGCTCCTCCTTGTGGTTTTCTTTACCTCAATCTAATTGTACCAATACAATATTACAATAATCCATAATGCATTAATTAATGTATTAGTATAATAATTAATTATAAATGTATTAATAACAATTAAATATTAATTATAATTATTATTGTTATTAATTATAATTATGGTTGAGATTTATATTTTATATTAATTTATATTATTATTGTCATTAATCCATAATGCATTCATTAATGTATTAGTATATTAATTAATTATAAATGTATTAATAATAATTAAATATTAATTGCCCAAAGGGGTTGGATTCAATGGTGGAAAGCGAGGAGTTTTCACCGTTGGGCAAGGTTCAATTCTCGTGAGGGATTTACCTGGAGCCATGGGGACACCTTGAGGTAGTGCACACATAAGTGGATCAAAACCCACCCCCATGTCCTTCAACTGTAAGTCCCCGAGGTGTAAGACAGTCGGTGTAGCCACAGGTCCCGCACAAATTAACAAACAAAAAAATAATTAAATATTAATTATTATTATTATTGTTATTAATTATAATTATGATTGAGATTTATATTTTATATTAATTCGTATTATTATTGTCATTAATAATTAATATAAAATCATTATTATATGAATTCATATTTATCGATCATTATATAATTATAATTAATATAAACATTAATATTATATTTATTAATATATTAATTATATTAATTTTTATTAAAACATTAATATTATATTTATTAATATATTAATTATATTAATTTTTATTAAAACATTAATATAGTAATATAAAAATACATTAATTATAACAATTAATATATGAATATTTTCAAAATCATTATGTATAATTGTATTAATATATGAATATAATGTTTTCTATTAATACATTGATTAACAATAATCATTAATGTATTAATATCAATTTGTTATCAATTGATTAGATTATGGTTGTGATCGATATTATGGATTCATAATTATGAATTAGTTTATATTTATAATTAATATTATATTAGTTATAATTATTATATTTATTAACCATAGCCATAACTATATGTGGTTGGATTTTTATGGGATTCTTTGTAATCATTTATAAATACTATTAGATTCATTGTAATCATTATATTCAATGTTATACTATAAATTTAATATATGATATTCATTTCTACTTTAAAGAATGAAATCTTTGGAGAGATTCTTCCATTCACAATGTGATGTTGGTGAAGGGTTATGTTCGAATATGATCTTAGGATACATTATGTTTACAAACCAACTTGAACGATTCTAAAAGTGTTCATATTTCTTATAGGACAATCTTAATATAATATAAAAATTATATATGGATGTATAATATTCATAGTGTATACTGTGGTGCAATGCATACACTCTATGATTCATGTGTTATGTACTTAAATGTCCTTATAATAATTACAAATTATCATCTGCAAAGTTCAAGTTGATTTTCTATCAATGTCCTTTAAAAAATGTCCTTATAAGTATAAATCAACTTGATTTTCTATCGATGTCATTAGAAAAAGTTTAAATCATCATCTGCAATGTATAAGTGAAGATGTTTTCTATCAATGTCCTTGGAACAAGTACAAAGCATCATCTGCAAAGTTCAGGATGATTTTCTATTAATATCATAAGGAAAGATATTTTAAGTGTGATACATCATGAGAGAGAAAACTTTTGTGTCGCACGAAAATAAACTTTTGTCTCATGAAAAAATGTTTTAGTCATCACACATGACATGACAAGGAATTTTCCTTCCATACAATACATCACATTAGTTCAAAGTCCCTGTAACACCCTGTTTCCCCCAGTCTGTAAAAATAAATATACTGGCCAAGAACTGTGGCAAACTCAAAAATGTGAATGTGTGATGCGAATGGACCTTGTGGAAAAGGTCGATGAATGTAAATAATATATATATATATATATATATATATATATATATATATATATGTATGTATGTATGTATGTATGTATGTATGTATGTATGTGTATATGTATATGTATATGTATATGTATATGTATTGCAGGACTGCTGAGAGGGGAAGGTGCTGAAAAAGAGACCACGATGGATGAAGAAAGGTGGTGGAAGGCACCTGGAATGGTGGCGTTAAATTCCAATGAGACCAATACCGTATTTGGATTTCACTGGCCCAGAGAACCAAGAGTGGCTCGCTGGCCCCAAATTAAATGACTCATCAGGATTGGTAGGTAAAGCGCTCCTCATGAGTAATGAGGGATGGGGGTAAACAGCCCATCCGTAGAGTCCTCAGACCTGACCACTGCGAGGAAAATCATGCCACACGCAACCTCGCCGAACAGAGAAAAGGCAGGAAGAGTGGGAAATCAAGGGGTAGACGCGAGGGAAAGAGAAAGAGAAACTATGGAAAAACACAGAGTGAGTGGTAGCAGAGAAGGAGGAGAGTAACCTTCGTTCTCGGTCACTGGAAAACAGAGACGTAGTCTCGCATCATCGTGGTCTCATCTCAGGGGTGGCTAGTGGTAAATCCGTTGAGAGTCGCTGAGCCTACGGTTGGGTGGAAACGAGCACCCCTCTCAGCAGTTGCAATCACATCTAGTGTTATTTCTGATAAGTGTTTTACATATTGCATCTTGAAATTTATATGATGACATGTATGCTCACAGTCTATGTAGTTTTATGAATGGTTTGAGTATAAGACTGCCTATGTAGTGTTTTGATTTAGAAATGGTGGTTGCACGCTTATAATGGAGAGACTGCGTATGGCTTATGTTTTATAAATCGCTATTTATACGCATATTGAATTAATTCAGACTTCAAGTATGTTCTCGGGAAATCTATACCCTTATCCGTCTCAGGTAATAACCTGGATAGATCTCCCCATAGAGACACCCTTCTTAGAAAGCTCACCAAGAACCTGGAAAAGGATTTGAAGGTGCAAGTCTTAGTAACCCTATACGAGGAAGAACGATCCTCTTGAAATCCCAAAATAGCAATGAAGGAATTATTGTGTTCTCTTTGCAAGAGTCATCAAGGAGGCATTGGACGGTCAGAATTCTACGTGGAGAATTCGCGAAGTCCCGAAAGCCGTCAGATCTTGCAGAGGAGCAGGGAAGTTATGGTAAGCCTATTTTCAAGTTTTAAGTTCGATAGAAATTGGACCATAGGATCTAGGTCGACAAGAATCGTTGGATCACTCGCGTAATCTCATTTTGTGGATTCGCGAGTTGAAGGGTTAAAACCCTTGCCTCAAGATTCGCAAGGTCGCGAAAGGCAAACTCCCGAATGGGAGAAAGGATTTGTGTGAGCCAGTTATTGGTGAAGTGCATCGGAACTAGGTATTTCGGGGTTTCGTGGGTTGAAGAACCGAAAGCTTAGCATTAGGATTCATGAAGTCGCGAAGTCCGAAACTCCAAAAAGGCGAGAAGTTCAGTGGTGGGACCCACGTTGATGACGTGTCATAATTTAGACATTTCGGTATATCGACGGATAGGAGGTCGAGACTTTTGTCCCAAAGGTCCCGAAGTAACGAGTTGTGATAAGGAGTAGCGAGGAGTTCGGGATCTCGTCACTTCGGGTGTCGGGATACAAAGGAGGTAGCGCTTCGAGAAGCGAAATCGCGAAGTGTCAAAGCTGGCAACGAGGGACACGTGGTAGAACTGCAATGTGGGCCCATGCAATAGATAGGTGGAGACGTGTCACCTAGTGAAAGGAGTCAACACCCGTTGACCTCTCGTGTCTCGGGGATTCGTGAGATAAGGGAACAAGAGTTCAACCCTTCAACTTGCGAAGTCACGAATAGCGAGAACGTGAGAGGGAAAGCTAACATCGCTTCTCGGGGTTTCGTGAAGGGAAGGTGCCAAGGTTGGGCACCTAGACTTTGCAAGTGGCGAAGTCGCGATAAGGTCAGGACCGTCCATCTCAGGAGGAAAAGTGGCAGAAATCGAGGGATCTCACGAACTTGGAGGTTCGTAAGATGAGAGCCCAGAAGTTGGGTACTCCAAGTCGCGAGTGGTGAAATCGCGAGGAGCAAGGATAGCCGTTGGATCCAAGTCAAGGGAGGACCATTGGATCAAGAGCTTCATCATGCACATTGCGCCTCCAGAGGTTCGAAGGTTGAGAGAACCTCTTCTCGACATCAGAAGTCGCGAAGTGACGAGAGTCGAGGCACGAGTGTGGACACATGGCAAAACCACAAGGTGGGGCCCGTGTGGTTGACAGGCGGACACACATCGCCTGGGAAAAAGGAGTCAACACTCTGTTGACTTCTCGTGTCTCGGGGATTCGTGAGATACGAGCACGGAAGCTCGATGCTACGACTCGCAAAGTGGCAAGTTGCGAGAAGTGTGAAAGGAAGGTCAACCCTCGCTAACTTCCAAGTTTCGTAGGTTCACATGGGAAGAGAATGGAGATTCAACCCTTCGACTCGTGAAATCTGAGATGGCGAGTTGCGACAAGCGCCTTTGGGAGTAGGCCTTGGTCATAGCACTGTGGTGGCTTGGGAGTCGTGGAGCTAGCGACTAGTGCTGTTCGCACAAGGGAACTTTCGAAGGACCTGTGAATCAATTGAACTGAGATTTCAGCAAGGAATCAAAAGGGGTCGCTTCAGCTCATAAAAGAAACTGAATGATCCTTAAAACTGGGAGGTTACACAGAGACTCTGTCGAGGCAGAGGAGGCATCTGCAGCCTGTACTAAGCCACATAGGATTTTGGGGATTTTGTCCCTTGAGAAAAGGCAAAAAATCTATTACACCGCAGCGGGGGTGTATGACAGTCCCTATCATCACAACAAAGGAAAAATTTGTTAGAATTTTTCTCAAAAAAACTTGGCCAAAACTTCATTTTCACAATGTGATGAACATAAACTAGTCTTGCAATGTCACAAACATAACCTAATGTTACAATGTAACGAAAAAAACATGGCATCCCAATGTAGAAAACATTAACCGACATTGCAATGTGACAAACATAACCCAACATTGTAATGTGACGAATATAACCCATTGTTGTAATGTGTTGAACAAAACCCAACGTCACAATTGTAACAAACACAACTTAACATCACAATGTGACAAACATATCATGACATCACATTTCAACATAACCCTTCACCAACATCACATTGTGATGCAATCTAACATATCCCAACATCACAATGTGGCGAACATTGCCCAACATTCCAATTTCATGAACACAACCCATATTCATAATGAGCCAAACATATCCCAACATCACAATGTCATCAACACAACCTAACATTGCAATGAGTCGAAGATGGAACAACGTTGCAATGCCATGAACATAGCCCAATGCTGCAATGAAATGAACATAGGCCAACATCACAATGAGCAGAACATAATTCAATGTCGCAATGTGACAAACATATCAAGCATCATAATGTGATGAGCATAAGATGACGTTAAGATGTGATGAACAAAATCCAACATCACAATCTAAGGACCATAACGTGACACCATTATGTGATGAACAAAACCTCATATCTCAATGTGATGACCATAAACTTATGTCACAATGTGATGAACATAACTCGATGTCTCAATATGTTGAACATAACCTTCTATTGTAAGTTGATGAATATAACATGACTTTGCAATGAGTCGAACAAAACCTGATGTCGTAATGTAACAAAGATGACATGACAATTGAACATAACCCTTCACCAATATCACATTGTGATGAAATACAACCATAGTATTTAACTATGGTTAATCATGCTCAAATATAGTCAACCATGGTCATCCATGGTCAATAATAGTCAAACAAAGTCACCCATGATCAACCATAGTCAATGTGTTCAATCATAGTCACCCATGGTCTACATGGTCTTCCATAATCGACCATGGTCTAAATTGGTCAACCACATTCAACCACTAATGGCACCATTTTCCACCAATGTGACCATAATGTTACTTAACGACATAATGTGACAAACATTACTCAACATCGTAATACAAAAAACATAACCTGACTTCACAATGTGTCATACATTACCCCACATCACATTGTGATGAACATTTCCCAACATCATAATGTCACGAACACAACCCAACTCCACAATGAGCTGAACATATCCCAACATCGAAATTTGATGAACACAAACCAATGTCTTAATGAGTTGAACATACCCTCATGTTGCAATGTGGCGAACATAACTCAACATCACAATGCGACAAACATATCCAACGTCACAATGTGATGAACATAATATGATGTCGGGATGTGATAAACAAAACCCAACATCAAAATATGACAACCATAACATAATTTTGTTATGTGATGAGCAAAACCTCATGTCCCAATATGACAATCATAAACTAATGTCACAATGTGACAATCATAACTTAACATTCCAATGTGTTAAACAAAACCCATTGTTGTAATGTGATGAAGATATCTTGATGTGACAATTGAATATAACCCTTCACCAACATCACACTATGATGAAATCCAACCATAGTAAACCATAGTCAATTGTGAGATAATCATATTCAACCATTATCAACAATTGTACTAGCCCCCACTACTAAAACCAACAATTTTTTTTTATACCCATTTCCACTAAATGCATACATCAAGATAAAAATGTATGCAACTCGTATAAATATTTAAAAGCATTCATGCAGTTCCATTTATATACACACTATAGCATCAATTCACTTGAAAACGCAGAGTAACATGCACAAGAATTAAAACTCGTAATTAAAACAAGGAAATAGAGATAAAACATTTATCTTTTATCAACAAATGTGCAACCGGCTGCTCGGAACAGATGTTCCATCAAACCATAGATTTGTTGGTCCAAATCTCAATATCAAATCACCCCCAAGTAGGGGCTAGGAATCCACAAGAAAGGTATTAGAAAAACAAGACCTCGGTGCAATAAAATAAAACAAATGCAGAAACAAAACACAGAAGACACACAATACAAGAGAGACACAGATTTACGTGGTTCACCCAGTGTCGGCTACGTCCACCAGAGAAATTGCTAGGTCCTTCCTTTATTATTATCCAGCAAATGAAGGGATACAACCTACAGCAAAAACCCACTGTAACATCATCTTCTTTCTCTCACAGTCTCCTCTCTCAGAATACAATATTCACCCTCATACATAGCTGCAATACATTTCCCTCATAAAAGAGGGTTTCCTTCTAGGG
>JZKD02S2441106.1:292721-315963 GCA_000966675.3 Picea glauca
CCAAAAATGACAGTGTATCCATGTAGTCCAAAACACTGTCTAAATATGCATTTGTTGTTTGAAATATTGTCAAAATAAAAAGACTTTCCTCAATAGAAAATAACATTAATCATCACTAAAAACCATATTTAATATGAGAGGCATTTGGCCTATTTTCATTGTTTCACTCTTTTGGTCTTTCTATTGCAGCTTTAGGTTGATCAGAACCTTGAGGGTGAATCTCGCTGATGACATGGGATAAATTGTCTTTGAGATGAAGACGAGAGGAAAGATATCTAGAGGAATATTTGGATGACTTGGAGGAAGTGGCACTCCTTTTCCTTTAGCTATCTTTGGCTTGGAAACATCAATTTTTAGCCTTTTACTTGCATGAGAAGACTGGACAGGTAAGAAAACATGATCAACTTGAGCATTTGGATTTTTTTACGGTGGAGGAGGGGGTAATGGAAAAGACGCAGTAGGCCATCCATGGTGATGAGAAGCGGGATGATGGACAATCTCTTGCCAGCCATCATTGGTAGGCGGTTTTGGTTGCATAGACACATGAGGGGGAACATAGATACCATAAATTTTTTGATGTGGCTAGAAGGGGGGTCTCTCAAGTCAGGGTTGGAGGATCCCATGGCCAACTAGGGTGAAGAACCAAGCTTGAAAGAGATGATTTAATTCCTGTGGATCAACATCAAAATGTATTGAAAAATGTGGCCTTCTATGCCCCCTGTACTAATTTCCTTTGCCTCTATTAACACCTTTTCTACTATTTGCCTTGCTAAAGAAGCTCATCCTGAAGAAATATTCCAATATGTCATGAAAAAATATTAACAATCCATGCATCAATACTCTACCTAAATAAAATCAAAATATTGGCTCTATCACTCACCACAAAGCACATGCAATCCATCCATCAATATCTTAACACTCAAGAATCAATTTTCCATTTGAACATGGAGTGGTAAGGCTATTGGGAATATGAGGGGGTTATAATGAGTGAAACAGTGGAAACATGGATGGGAAGTGGCCAACGAATATTGTTCAAGAAAATGCAAAAGTAACATAAAATGTATCCATATCCAATTTCCCAACACCAATCATCAGCTAGCCTTTTCTTTTATTATTAATCCTTTTTCTTTTCAACCAAATTAAATTCATAATAATAGAACAAGGAATATTTAAAATGTATTTGGGAAGGCGAGGGCTATATAATGAGCGAAAAAGTGAGAGCATGGAAGGGAAAGATGATTACTGTTCTATTATATCCAATAGTATTTATTAAAAAAAATCATCATCAACATCATTTGTCAAAACCTTTATTTTAACATTATACAACTTCAAAAACAACAAAACACCCATGGATAAATAATGAGTGAGACAAGACTTAACGAAAACAACCAATCTTCCCACTGTTGGGTTAATCACTTATAACATACATCAAGACCGGAGTTCGAATCTCTTAATTTCCATACACCAGATAAAAGAATCGAGGTATGTGTGCAAGGAAAATACTCCCAGATATTCACAAATAGTTGAAAGTTAATTTTAAGAAAAACAACTATTATTTTGTTCACACAGAGAAATAAACCCTTGAATTTTAATGATTAGAGAAGAGTGAAACCATAAAACTTTCCATATTTATTTTCCAATAGTCATAGCATAGAAGCAGTATTCATTCTGGGCATAATACAATCACATAATCCAAACAGAAAGGAGTTTCAAACACTATTCTCAGCTTGAAAAATTTAAATGCCAAAAAGGAGGAACCTCCACTTAAATGCAATTTGCAAAGTCGTGATACCACATACGTCCATTTACACTTTGGAAGAAAACATAGTCTGTAAGCAAATCTAAGAGCCAACATCATGATTTTATTATGAACGAAGCTATATTTCCTGAATGGAGAGGTAAGAACTATCATACATGTATGGAGAGTGCCAGAAAACCAACAAGCACGACTATTCTTTCCAAGTCCGAGAAAAAAAGAGGCAACACCATCCAAAGCAACCAACACCAATGCAAACCAAGTGAGGGTGGTGACCTCAAGGTAGGGTTAGAGTGACGTGTAGTAATTGCATGTTGTTTCTCACATTAAATTCCATCAACTATAGCCAAGTATGAGTGCACCCAACACATCCAGCGCATGGTCCACTATGTTTTCCACATAACTGTAACATCCCGCTCTTGCGTGCACTGAGCGAACTTATCCTTGAGGACACTTTCTTGCAAGTGATCCAGATTATTATACTATTGGCTGTTTGATTACAATTATGAGGCATTAGGGATATGATGATATGTTATTTTGTTGTATTGACATAGACAGGTGTTATTGACTGGGTTCTCCTGAGTGTGCAGGACCTTGGACCTCAAGGATGCAGAGGCGTCGATGAAACCCCTTGGACTTCAGATCGAGTTAGGGAGAGGACTATTGGGTTGAATATTGTTGATGTGACATATGTACATATGATTAGATGTTATGATGATTGATTATTTTGCTGGCATGATTAGTTGATGATTCAGGCTGACGATAGCTTGCCGACCAGACTCACATGTGGAGTAGATGGGTCATGCAGGACAACCAGAGACTTGAGGGAGAGGTGTGGACAACAACCCTGCCACAACCTACTATCACTCTCGTCGTGGCTCGAACTGTAGGTTAACGATTACCTAGTTCGATAGGACCCATGATGCCATGAGGGTATACTACGACAGTCGCTCGCGATGACTCTAAGGGCCGTGCAATAAGGCAAGGGCCTTATTCCTTAGAATCCCTTAGTCTCCAACAAGTTCACCTGGCGGAGTGTTGACTCCAGGGGTTATTGATGTCTACCAATCAGTCAAGAGGCGAGTGGCACCCTTAGAGCACGTAGTGCGACTTGAAGGGCACGTTGCGTTGATGATGATAAAGNGGAGTATTGACTCTAGTGGTTTTGATTTCTACCAAGTCAGTGAAGAGGCGAGTGGCACCCTTGGAGCACGTAGTGCGTCCTGAAGGGCAAGTCGCGCAAGGATAATAGAAAGAGGTGAGTGGCACCCTTGGAGCACATAGTGCATCCTGAAGGGAACATTGTGCAAGGAAAATATAAAGAGGCGAGTGGCAGCCTTGGAGCACCTAGTGCGTCCTGAAGGGCACGTCGCATTTTTAATTGGTAAGTGAATAAACCTAGATGGCTTTAAAACGAATGATGTGATAAGAAATATTTAAAAACAATTTTCCCTAATAAAACTGTCACCCAACCTAGAGAAATTAAAAACCTAGGTCTAAGTAGAACTTGTGGTAAAAAAAATTAATAATAATAATAAATAAACGTGTAACAAGAAGGGGGATAAGAAATTCAAATTAAAATTTAAAATCAAATTATAATGGGGGATAAAAATTAAAAAAAAGGAAATGATTGTTTAATCTATATATGCTAATTTAATTTTTAGTTAAAAAGAAAAATGGGTAAATGGTTGTTTTTCTACACTTGCTAAATTGATTTTTATTTAAAAAGGGAAAAGAGGGAAACTTAAAAGAAATAGGAAACTAAAGGAAAAAGGGGAAACGTAAAGAAAAAGTTGAATGTCCAACTTAGTAAGGAATCTTGCCTTAGGAACTTGTTATTTTTTAACTCAACTAGGAATTTAGTAAGGCGTAAGTCATTTAAGAAGTGTAAGGAAATTTTGGGACACCTAGGAGCGTTTTTAGGAATGCTTTTAGGTGAGTGAGGTAAATAGGGATACTTAATTAATTATTAAAAAATAATTTTCTGGTGAAACTAGGGGATGGGTGACATGTGTATGGGGGAGGTTTTTTGAATTTAATTAACTGAAAAAGGAATTTAATGAGAATTTAGGAAACTAATTACTTGAAAACTCTATAAAAAAGATGGAGGAGGAGGGGTATGGATCTAATCTTTATGCATAACATTACACTACTGAATTTTTGTCTTGACTAAACTTATCTTGTGGGAGTTGGGATATCCAACTCAGGTAACGAGTGGTAGCTCGACCTTGTGAGGCGAGTTGGGTGCTAGCGGTTCTCTGGTATTATGTGCGTGGCCCCTTTGTAGCTCGGGGGGCTCAGGGGGAAGAAGAGTACCCCTAGCGTTGGCTGGGAGGTACCGGTGAGGTCACATCGATCGGCAAGTGAGAGCTGGATGGAGTACGCGCGGGACAATGACTTGGAGCTGTCGCATTTGGCTATGGTACGCATGCATTTATTTTTGAATGGTAGATTAATATTGTTTCTGCACTTTCATTATTGTACTTCTATTGTGTAAAGAATTGTGTTTTACTCAGTGTTTTATAATCAAAGAACTTAAAGTCATCCCCGCCCTACACTCGCTGCATTTTGAATGGATTTCCCTTGGAGAACCCAACTTTTGATTTCAATGACTTCTATGTGTGGGTTTTATTGATTATTATGAAGATATTATGTTTTTATCTTCCATCCCTTATCCCTTTAGTCATTAGTCTGTGCATGAGAAATTGGCTAGGAGAAGAATTAATGATCATCACTTCGGTGTTTAAAGACCTATAGATTCTAATGCCCTGGTTTTCTTTGCATGGATGATGAGTGAAGGATAAATGTTTCCCAACCGTCTATCCCTTACTTATCTCTGCATTTTTCTTTTATGATTAACCCCTGATCTTTGCGCTTTCTTGTGAATGAGCATCCTTGCATTTTGATTGATTCATGGGAGAATGATTTATCTTTGCGTCTTGTGTTTGAGTGTCTCTGCGTTTTTGTTGATTCATCTCTGATCGAATAGTCTATTCATTTTGTTGATTATCTCTTCGATTTTATTGATAAATCCCAACTCCTTGTTGGTATCATCTCTGCGATTTCGTCATCATTTTTTACTGCGATTTCATTCTCCTTATTGACTGTGATTTCATTCTCCATATGGACTGCGATTTCATTAATATATTGACTGCAATTTACATTTAGCGACTGTGATTTACATATTGACTGCAATTTACATGGTGACTGCGATTTACATTTATTGACAAAGATTTTTATACATGAGCGATTTTTAAATATTTTTACACAGAATTTATGTGGCCATTTCACACAGCAAAATTATAGATCTTTTCACACTGCAAGTTTAATATCTATTGATAGTGATTTTATGCGTATCGTGTGACTGTAAATTTAATATACCGACAACGAATTTATATATCACGAGACTGCATTGACATAGTTAGCAAAATTAATTATAGATTTTATAGACAGTAATGTTATGGACAACAATTTTATATTCCATATTTTTATTTTTACACAACGATATCATCTTAACCCAACAGTATCATGTAGTTCCTAGACAACGACATCATACAGTTAATAGACAACTTTATCTCCGCATTGATTAATGGACATTGATTTCATTGATTGCTGGCAGAGAATTCATTGAGAGTTGACAACGATCTTGACAGGGAAACTAATAGAATTTTTGGATAGCCATACTCTGCATTTTTTTTTGGGATAGCTTTTACACTTTGTGATATATATTACACTATACATTTAATAATATAGTAATATCATATTTTTCCCAAAAGTTATCTTATTTCGTATATATCATATATTTACACTCTCCGATATATATGTACACTGTTTATTTACACTATGCGTTACATATTTACATGCGATATATATATCATATATTTACACTCTGCGATATATATTTACACTATATATTCACACTATGCGTTACATATTTACATGTGATATATTTATCATATATTACACTCTGTGATATATTTATGGTTCTACAAAGCCTTAATGCGTTTGGTTTTATGCGCCATAGAGGTATCTAGTTACTGGTCATCGAAGTCGTTGTGTCTGGTTTGTTGACGTTGACCTTTAGCTGGTAGGCGTTGTCTTTCTTGTGTCAGGCAGGTAGCCGATTTTATCTGTCTATTGATTATCACATGTTTCATCTAGTTGCATGATGTGCTAGTATGTTGTGTCATTGTTGTATGTTGCCTGAATGCGTAAGTTGTGTTCATCATCTCGTTGTGTTGATTAATTTTTGTCGTCGTTTTCCTTCCCGATTAAGAAAAAAAAAAAAATGCACTTCCTATGTCTCATGTAGTAGTAACGAATGGGGTCATTACATATGGTGTCAGAGCAGGTTCAACCCTGCGACTGTGGATTGCTAGGATTTCCACTACAGTAAACCCTTGAGTATTAACCTAGTGCTAATTAAAACTTTAACATATCCATGCAGTGATCTCAATTAGAGGATGCCATAGAGGTTCACAGCATGGTGCTGTGGAAGGAGGTGCAACGCCTCCAGAGGTGCCTGCACCCTCAGAGTCTAACCCCCAAGCAGAAGAACAAGTCCTTGGGCTAGATTCGATTGTTGTAAGGGATGATGATGGTATAAAAAGGTCCTTCCAAATATTGTCAGAGGCCTTGATTCACCATTTGTACTAAGATGAGGCCAGGGCACTTGTACCGCTGAGGGTCCAAAATGCACCCATCCAGTACCGTTAGTATTCACTGCAAACTCAAGAAGGTCAATTTCTCGAGTTCTTTGGTGCCCTGGACGGTGCAGCCGCCGAGGCATGGTGGGAGAATATGGAGATGTGCTTTGCGCTTCGCGAGTATACTTCCAACACGAAGGTACACATGGTGGTATTCACCTGAAGGAGAGCACTCTTCTATGGTATTAGATGCTCCTATCACATTTGAACATGGTCCTCGAAGACATGTCATGGGAACTGTTCAAGGAACGGTTCTAGGAGAGGTATCTTTTTGAGGAATTCATTGAGCGTCAGCTCAACGAGTTCAACACCTTGCAACATGGTGGCCGCATGATGCTCGAGTATGAGGCCCATTTTTGGAGAAACTTTGGTATTCTCCGCACCAAATTACCAAGAAACTTAAGGTCAACGAGTTCGTGTTGGGCCTTAATGTTATAATTCAACTTCTACTTCGGGTACCAAGAATACTGGATCGAAGAAAGTGTGTTGGATTGTGGAGAGCCACATTACCATCATGTCTTCCCAGAGGAGAGGACCGAAGCATCTGGATCAATCAGAACCACTACCATGGGAGTTTTGGGCAAGGCCCATCAGATTCTTGTAGAGGTGAATAACTGCCAGGCAGAGAACTCGTCAACTGTGCTCGAGACATCCAGTACCATCACTGACCAGACCCTTAGTATTTTGATAGATCTCGGTGCTGCAAAGAGTTTCATTTCTATGGAAGCACTAAAAATAATTAAGGTAACGGCAGTCGAACAGGGTGATTTTAGCTTTGTAGAATGACTTCGGGAGCCAAACAGAGGGTTGGAGGGAAGGTTACAAGATGTAGCCTTAACCTATGAGAGTTTGTCACTAGGGCCAACCTGTACGTCACGATATTAAGATCTTATGACTTTGTGATCGGTAGGGACTAGTTGGAATCGCATGAGGCGATACTCAACTATAAGATGAAACAATTGAGCTTGGTCATTGAAGAGGGACAGAGACATGTGATTGTAGGTTGGAACCAGGGAGTTTCCCTGAGGTTCATCTCTTCCTTGTAGCTACGGAAGAGCATGCGCAAGGGATGTAAGTTTTATGCGATCCTTGTGTTAAACGAGAAGGGAGTA
The DNA here is from genome assembly GCA_000966675.3 of Picea glauca. Taxonomy (NCBI): domain Eukaryota; kingdom Viridiplantae; phylum Streptophyta; class Pinopsida; order Pinales; family Pinaceae; genus Picea; species Picea glauca. The sequence continues at coordinate 300,296 of JZKD02S2441106.1, forward strand.
GTGAAAGGTCTATAACACCTTCCGGTGGTGAGAGAGTTTTCGGACGTATTCCCTGAGGAGTTACCTAGGATGCCGCTAGAGAGGGAATTGGAATTTACCATACACCTAAAACCAGGGATTGAACCGATAGCAAGAACGCCTTATTGGATGTCGACTCCAGAGTTACAAGAGTTGAAAATGCAACTGAAGGAGTTGTTGGACCTGGGACTTATATGTCCCAGTGTGTCACTGTGGGGTGCAACTGTTATTTTCATTCGAAGGAAGGATGGGTTGTGGAGACTCTGCATTGACTACCGTCAGTTGAACAAGGAAACGATCAAGAACTAGCATCTATTACCAAGGATTGATGATATGTTTGATCAAATGAAAGGCACGATGATGTTTTCAAAGATTGACTTGAGATCAGGGTATCACTAGTTAAGGATCAAGGAGGATGATGTCCCTAAGACTGACTTTAAAAAGAGGTTTGGACATTACGAATTTACTGTTTTACCGTCTGGACTAACGAATTCCCCAGGGGTAATTATGAGTTTGATGAACGGGGTGTTCCGCGACTACTTGGACAAGTTCGGCCAAGTATTCATTAACGATATTTTGATTTTCTCTTAGACAATGGAGGAGCATGACGATAACTTGCACCTGGTACTACAGTGCCTGGGAGAGAACAAATTGTATGGGAAATTGTCTAAATGCTTGTTTTATCTATCGAAGATTCACTACTTAGGGCATGTCATCTTCGACAAAGGTATCGCTATGGATCCAACAAAGGTAGAGGCTATTATGGAATGGTCTTCGCTGACAAATGTCCCAAAAGTGTGTAGCTTCCTGGGTGTAGCGAGATACTATCGATGATTCGTCGAGGGTTTTTCGAAGATAGAAAATCTGATTATGGAATTGCAGAAGAAGAACAAGAAGTTTGTTGGGACCAAGAAATGTGCAGAAGAATTTTAGAGGCTCAAGGAGCTGTTGACAACAACACCGATACTAAAGGTCCCTGACATGGACACGAACTTCTTGCTATGCACTGACGCATCCAAAGAAGGCTTAGGCAAAATCTTTATGCAAGACGATCGAGTGATCACTTACATCTCGAGAAAGTTGAGAAGGTTTGAGGAGAACTATGCGATGCATGATTTGGAGTGTTAGCCATTGTTTATGCCTTGAGGGTTTAGAGGCACTACCTTATTGGATGAAAATTCAAATTAAAAACGAACCATTGTGGACTACATCACATCGTTACGCAAGGCGACCTGAACGCGTGACAATGGCGTCGTTAGGAATTGATTAGTGAGTATGAATTCGAGATTACTTACATAAAGGGAACAATGAATAGAGTGGATGATGCATTGATTCAAAGACAACGCATATTTTCTATGATGCCTCTTCAAATGAATCTACATGAAAATATTCTAACTTTACAGCGCGACGATGACTGGTACAAAGAGGTCAAGGATTTTATCGAACAAAACACAATGATGGTACCAATATTCGAAGGATTTACGTTGGACGATGACAGATTATTGATATTTAAAAGTCGAATTTATGTATCGCCCAACGACGAGTTGAAGAGCTTGATCCTAAACGAGGCTCACAGAGCAGTATACATGGCTCATCCTGGAGTCACGAAGATGAGGGAAAACCTTAAACCCTTATTCTTCTGGAAAGGAATTAATGAAGACATAGTCAACTACGTGGCAAGATGTCTAGAATGTCAACAGGTGAAGGTTGAACATAGAAATCCAGTAGGATTACTACAACCACACGCTATTCCTTAATCAAAATGGGAGGTCATTTCGATGGATTTCATTGTTGGATTGCCACTGACGACAAGGAGACATGACTCAATTTTTGTGGTAGTCGACACTCTGAAAAAGAGTGCTCATTTTATTCCTTTGCATACGATGTATCAGGAACCTGACATAGCTAGAGTTTTCATCAATGAGATTTTGAGGCTGCATGGCGTGCCTAAGAGGATTATATCTGATCAAGGATCGGTGTTTACTGGACAATTTTGGACTAGTTTCCAAGAGGCATTGGGAACCCAACTAAAATTTAGTACTATGTATCACCCATAGATAGACGGGCAGACTGAAAAAACAAAAAAAATCTTGGAGGACATGTTGTGCATGTATGTGATGGACCAATAGAAGCATTGGGAATAGTTATTGCCACTGGTATAATTCACATATAACAATAGTTATCAAAGCACCATTATGATGGCACCTTTCGAGTTTCTTTACGGGCGACTATGTCAGACACCTTTGAGTTGGGATAAGATTGAGGATAGTGTCCTGGTGGGACTAGAAGCGATCCAAGAAATGGAAGATCAAATGAAAACAATAATACAAAGGATCAAAGAAGTGCAAGATCGATAGAAGAGATATGTTGATGCACACCATGTCGACCATAGTTACGAAGTTGGCGATCGAGTCTTCTTGCAGGTGAAACCGCATAAGAGTTTGATCAAGTTTGTAAAGGGTGCTAAACTCTCTCCTAGGGTCATGGGATCCTATGAGATTGTGGAAAAGAGAGGGTCGTGGCTTATTGACTAGCCTTGCCTGATCCTTAAGGCATATGAATGATGTCTTTCACGTCTCTATTTGAGACATTATGTTACTGATCCTACACATGTTTTGACTTGAGTACCTTGCATGTATCATATGAGGGTGCACTCACGGCTAGGCCAATTTGCATCCTGGACCATCTCATTTGAAAACTACGACGTCGAAAAGTAGATCATATCAAGGTCCAGTGGGAAAACTATAGTTCGCACTCGGTGACCTCGAAGGATGCATATGATATTTGCCAGCAGTTTCCATTTTTGTTGATGGATAGACTTATGATACTGTGATACACTTTATTTTGACACTTATATACTGTGAAACTTCGGGACGAAGTTTAAAACAAGAGAGGGTGTATGTAACATCCCGCTCTTGTGCGCACTGAGTGAACTTATCCTTGAAGACATTTTCTTGCAAGTGATCAAGATTATTATACTATTGGTCGTTTGATTACGAATATGAGGCATTATGGATATGATGATATGTTATTTTGTTCTATTGACATAGACAAGTGTTATTGACTGGGTTTTCCTGAGTGTGTAAGACTTTAGACCTCAAGGATGCAGAGGCATCGATGAAACCCTTTGGACTTTGGATCGAGTCAGGGAGAGGACTGTTGGGTTGAATATTGTTGATGTGACATATGTACATATGACTAGATGTTATGATGATTGATTATTTTACTGACATGATTTGTTGATGATACAGGCTAATGATAGCTTGCCGAACAGACTCACATGTGGATTAGAGGGGTCATGCAAGACAAACAAATACTTGAGGGAGAGGTGTGGACAACAACCCCGCCATAACCTACTAGCACTCCCGCCATGGCTCGAACTGTAGATTAATGATTACCTAGTTCGAGAAGACCCACAATGTCATGAGGGAAGAATGCGATAGTCGCTCGCGATGATTCTAAGGGGCATGCAATAAGGTAGGGGCCTTATTCCTTAGAGGCCCTTAGTCTTCCACAAGATCACCTGGCGGAGTATAGACTCCAAGGGTTTTTGATGTCTACCAAGTCAGTCAAGAGGCGAGTGGCACCCTTGGAGCACGTAGTGCATCCTGAAGGGCATGTTACGCAAGGAAAACATAAAGAGGCAAGTGGCACCCTTGGAGCATGTAGTGCATCCTGAAGGGCACATCGCACAAGGAGAAATAAAAGACGTGAGTGGCACCCTTTGAAGCACCTAGTGCGCCCTGAAGGGCACATCGCGTTTTCAACTGGTAAGTGAATAAACCTAGACGAACTTAAAATGAATGATGTGATAAGCAAGATTTAAAAACAATTTTCCCTAATAAAAATGTCGCCCAACCTAGAGAAATTAAAAACCTAGGTTTAAGTAGAACTTGTGGTAAAAAAAAAAAAATAATAATCAATAAACTTGTAACAAGAGGGGTAAGAAATTCAAATTGAATTTTAAAATCAAATTATAATGGGGGATTAAAATTTAAAAAAAGGAAATGATTGTTTTATCTACATATGCTAATTTGTTTTTTAGTTAAAAAAAAGGGGGTAAATGTTTGTTTTTCTACACTTGCTAAATTGATTTTTATTTAAAAAGGGAATAGAGGGAAACTTAAAAGAAATAAGAAACTAAAGGAAAAAGGGGAAACATAAAGAAAAATATGAATGTCTAACTTAGTAAGGAATCTTGCCTTGGGAACTTGTTATTTTTGAACTCATCTAGGAATTTAGTAAGGCACAAGTCATTTAAGAAGTGTAAGGGAATTTTTGGACACCTAGGAGCGTTTTTAGGAATGCTTTTAGGTGGGTGAGGGAAATAGGGATAATTAATTAATTAATAAAAATCAATTTTATGGTGCAACTAGGGGATGGGTGACATGTGTACGGGGAGGTTTTTCAAATTTAATTAACTGAAAAAGGAATTTAATGAGAATTTGGGAAACTAATTACTTGAAAAAACTATAAAAAAGATGGAGGAGGAGGAGTATAGATCTGATATTTATGCGTAACGTTATGTTGCTGAATTTTTTATCTTGACTGGAATTATTTTGTGGGAGTTGGGATACGCAGCTTGGGTAACAACTGGTAGCTCGACCTTGCAAGGCGAGCTGGGTGGTAGCGGTTCTCTGGTATTGTGTGCATGGCCCCTTTGCGGCTCAGGGGGCTCAAGGGGAAGAAGAGTACCCCTAGCGTTGGCTGGGAGGTACCGGTGAGGTCACATCGGTCGGCAAGCGAGAGCTGGATGGAGCACCCACAGGACAACGACTCGAAGCTGTCGCATTTGGCTATAGTATGCATGTGTTTGTTTTTGAATGGTAGATTAATATTTTTGTTGCGCTTTCATTACTGTACTTATATTGTGTAAAGAATTGTGTTTTACTCAATGTTTTATAATAATAGAACTTAAAGTGATCCCTGCCTTATGCTCGATGCATTTTGAATGGATTTCCCTTGGCGAACCCAACTTTTGATTTCAATGACTTCTATGTGTGGGTTTTATTATTTATTATGAAGAGATTGTGTTTTTATCTTCCATCCCTTATCCCTTTAGTCATCAGTCTGTGCCTGAGCATTCGTCCAGGAGTCGAATCAACGGTTGTTACTTTGGTGTTTAAAGACCTATAGATTCTAATGCCCTGCTTTTGTGTGCATGGATGATGACTGAAGGATAGATTTTTCCCAGCCATCTATCCCTTACTTATCTCTACATTTTTCTTTTATGATTAACCCCTAATCTTTGCGCTTTATTGTGAATGAGCATCCTTGCGTTTGATTGATTCATGTCGAAATGATTTATCTTTGCGTCTTGTGTTTGAGTATCTCTGTGTTTTTGTTGATTCATCTCTGATTGAATAGTCTCTGTGTTTTGTTGATTATATCTACGATTTTATTGATAAATCCCAGCACCTTGTTGGTATCATCTCTACTATTTTAATGGTGAATCCACGTGCTTCATTAATATAACGTCTGTGATTTCGTCATCATTTTTTACTGCGATTTCATTCTGCTTATAGACCGCAATTTCATTAATATATTGACTATGATTTCCTTTACATATTGAATACAATTTACATTTAGTGACTGTCATTTACATATTGACTGCAATTTACATGGTGACTATGATTTACATTTATTGACAAAGATTTTTATACATGAGCGATTTTTAAATATTTTCACACAGAATTTATGTGGCCATTTCACACAGCGAAATTATAAATCTTTTCACACTGCGAGTTTAATATCTATTGATAGTGATTTTATGCGTATCATGTGACTATAAATTTAATATACTGACAATGAATTTATATATTACGAGACTGAGTTGACATAGTTAGCGAAATTAATTATAGATTTTATAGACAGTAATGTTATTGACAACAATTTTATATTCCATATTTTTATTTTTACACAACGATATTGTCTTAACCCAACAATATCATGTACTTCCTAGACAGTGACATCATACAGTTAATAGACAAATTTATCTCCACATTGATTAATGGACAACGATTTCATTGATTGCTGGCAGCAAATTCATTGAGTGTTGACAACGAAATTGACATTGAAACTGATAGCATTTTGGATAGCCATATTCTGTGTTTTTTTTTTGGGTTAGATTTTACACTCCGTGATATATATTACACTATACATTTGATAAGACAGTAATATCATATTTCTCCCAACAATTATCTTATTTCGTATATATCATATATTTACACTTTGAGATATATATATATATATATATATATATATATATATATATATATATATATATATATCATCTATTTACACTTTGCGATATATATTTACACTATATAGTTAATAAGACTGTAATATCATATTTCGCCCAACAATATCTTTTTTTTGTATATACCATATATTTACACTATATATTTATACTATATGATTGGTTTTCCGCGCCATAGAGGTCTCTAGTTACTAGTCGTTGAAGCCGTTGTGTCAGGTTTATTGATGTTGACCTTTAGCTGGTAGGCGTTGTCTTGCTTGTGGCAGGCGGGTAGTCATTTTTATTTGTTTATTGATTATCGCCTGTTTCGTCCAGTTGCATGATGTGCTAGTATGTTGTGTCGTTGTTGTCTGTTGCCTGAATGCGTATTTTTTGTTCGTCGTCTCGTTCTGTTGATTAATTTTTTTCCTCGTTTTCCTTCCTGATTAAAACAAAAAAAAATAAAATTCACTTCATGCGTCACATGTAGTCGTAAATAATGGGGCCATTACATAAATTCATTTCCCAATTTCCCTACACCAATCATCAACTAGCCTTTTCTTTTATTATTAATCCTTTCTCTTTTCATCCAAATTAAATTCATAATAATAGAACAAGGAATGTTTAAAATGCATTTGGGAAGGCGAGGGGTATATAATGAGCGAAAAAGTGAGAGCATGGAAGGGAAAATATGATTATTGTTCTATTATATTCAATAGTATTTATTAAAAAAAATCATCATCAACATCATTTGCCAAAACATTTATTTTAACATTATACACCTTCAAAATTGACAAAACCCCCATGGATAAATAACAAGTGAGATAAGACTTAACACAAACAACCAATCTTCCCACTATCGGGTTAATCACTTATAACATACATCAAGACCATATTTCAAATTTCTTAATTTCCATACACCAGATAAAAGAATCGAGGTTTGGGCGCAATGAAAATACTCCCATATATTCACAAATAGTCGAAAGGTAATTTGAAGGAGCTACAAGTATTCCAAAGACTGGGTACTAGAATTAAGAAAAATAACTATTCTTTTGTTCACAGAGAAAAATAAACCCTTGAATTTTGATGACTAGAGATGAGTGAAACCAAAAAGCTTTCCATAGTTATTTTCCAACAATCATAGAATAGAAGAAGTATTCATTCTAGGAATAACACAATCACATAATCCAAACATAAAGGAGTTTCAAACACTTTTCTCAGCTTGAAAAATTTAAATTCCAACAAGGAGGAACCTCCACTTAAATGCAATTTGCAAAGTCGTGATACCACATACGTCCATTTACACTTTGGAAGAAAACATAGTTTGTAAGCAAATATAAGAGCCAAAATCATGATTTTATTCTGAGCGGAGCTACATTCCCTGAATGGAGAGGTAAGAACTATCATACATTTATGGAGAGTGCCAGAAATCCAACAAGCATGACTATTATTTCCAAGTCCGAGCAAAACGGAGGCAGCACCAACCAAAGCAACCAACACCAATGCGAACCAAGTGAGGGTGGTGACCTCGAGGTAGGGTTAAAGCGACGTACAGTAATTGCATGTTCTTTCTTACATTAAGTTAGATCAACTATAGCCAATTATGAGCGTACCCAACACATCCAATGCATAGTCCACTATGTTTTCTACATAACATTTCAATACAAAAGTCAAATTTTCCCCTTTTCATTTAGCTCATAAGTTTTATATGCATACTCGACACTTAGCACCAAATACTTCTCATGTCCCACATTCTTTGATAGGGAAGGATTGTCATCTTATAAGACTTAACAATTTTCCATGATAATAACAAAAATATCATAAGTGCAATATTCCATAACCATATATGGCCCATGCTTGGAGTTTGAATCAACAAGTCAAAATAAATGTGTAGCAAGAATAAACCAAGATGCTCATTAAAACAACATTTTTCCCCTTTCCTTTTTAAATTAAATTACCAATAAACCCCATCATTCATCCAGAAAGCAGTTTCAAATTTCAAACTGTAGAATAATCTTTGCAAGGTAGCCATGAGGGTAATCAAATAAAAGTGTCTTTCATCACTATTCACACAACAAGGTCCCACCTATTTAGTATATTATTAAATATATATAAGTAATAAGGCATTGCAACCCATTTGCATGCAAGGATTCCATGTTGCACTTTTGGGCATCAACAAACTAGCGACTCGACAAGGAAATTTGTTCTCAACAGATTTAGAACTCAGGATGTTTGGTTTCGTAGACCAATAGAAGTAGGTGATCGAAACTACTGAAAAGAATAGTTATGCAATAGGGGAAAAAATATGGTTTTAGGGAAATAATGAGACAAGACTTCGAGGAATAACTTATGAAAAGTGATATGTATGAGGGGAGTTGGTCCTATATGCATAACATCCTAAAATATGTAACAAATAATGTTTTTTATACTTTCAAGAAGAATTCTTTTGATATGCTCTTGAATCTCAGGATGGAGGGAAGAAAGGGATAGTATAAACAAGGAAGAAGACAAAAACAACTATCCTACAACAGTATTGAAAGAAAAAAAATATTTCAGGGATGTCTGAAAGGAGGACATCATGACCGTTGTGTATTATATTTTTCATCGATCAATAATATTTATAGAATGACATTGTTATGGACAAACTTATCCATAATTTATTTCTGATGATTACGAGAAACAAACAATAGAAATTAAAAACTCAACAAACCAAAGTAAAAGGAAAACAGTAAGACAAAATACTATATACAACAGTCATTTTTATACAAGCTTTAACGATCAAGCTGGTTCCACATATTGTTTCAAGTGGGAACCATTAATACTATAAGAGAACAATCACTCTTACAAATCCTTTAGAAGGTATGCATTTGTGCCCAAGATAAAAGCGATTTTGAAAGGACCTAGCCATAATTTTTGGAATTTAGAATGTCTCCCTCTTTTAGCATGGGTTGAGTCCCATAGTAGGAATTTTCCCTCAATATTGAATTCAACGGCCTTTTCTCATTTGTTAAAATACTTTTTTATTGTTTGCTTCCTTCTTTTTAGGTTCTCCAAGGAAAAAATTCTTTGTTCCTCCAGGGCTAACAATGCATTTATCCTTTGGGGAACATTAGAAGAATTTGATTCTTTAGTTTTTAACATCAACCGTAAGGAGGGAAGCTCTGTCTCAGTAGGAAGAATAACCTCCTGGCCATATGCGAGCTGAAAGGGAGTAAAACCTGTACTTTCTTTGGTGGTTGTAAGGTCTTCCCAGAGAGCATAAGTGAGAAGTGTGTGCCACTGGTGAGGTTTATATTCTATGATTCTCTTTATGATTCTAACCATATTCTTGTTAGTGGAATCTTGTTTCCCATTTCCATGAGGGTAATAAGAAGATGAAGTAAATTGTTTGACACCTAATTTAGCCAGAAGTTGGGTCAATTTTGCATAAATAAAGGCTGGACCATTGTCCGTAATGATATCTAATGAGATGTCGAACATGGAAAAGATGTTAGATTCTAAGAAATAAATCACCTTATCATCATGTGTGTGTCTAAGAGGGACAACCTCGGTCCACTTAGTAAAGTAATCAGTGGTTGTCAAAAGAAAGATACAACTTTAGGAAGATGGAGGATTGATATGACCAATAAAGTCTAGGACCCATTTAGAAAAAGGGAAATCTGGGAGGACATGTCTGAAGGGAATGATATAAAGGCATTCTTTCCAAGGGAATGTTTGGAACTTATCACAAGATATTGCAAATTTATAGGAATCATGGAATATCGAAGGCCAATAGTAACCATTTCTTATGATTTTGAAAGCAATATCCTTACTAGAAAAATGGCCAGTGATGCAAATGACAGAAACTGATGATCCATGAATTTCGTGTAACAATTTTCGTGATTCTTTATCATTTACACACCGAAGTAACAAACCATCAATAAATCTCCTAAACAAAAAGTATCCTTAAATGATATACTTGGAATATTCCAGGTGGAGTCTTCTTCTCTGGTGAGGATCCAACTCATCTGGACACTTTTGATACTGCAAATAATACACCATATTTTTATACCAAGGATGTTCGGATACAACAAGATTTTGATTCTCAATATAAAAAAAAAAGATGAAAGAGGATTATCTTGATGATCAAGTTCTTCAATTGGTTCAATATGTTGAGCTAAGTGAAGCGATAGGTCTCGTCCCTTGATTTTATTCAAAGTCATGATTTTCAAATCATGCTCCTAAATTTTAGCAAGCCAATGTGCAATTTTTCCTAAAAGATAAGTTTATGAAAGTAGAAAATTGATAGTAGGTAAAGGGAATTTTACCTACGTGTGTTTGCCCAAAATAAAATCGTGAAATTTTTCTATAGCCTTGAAAAGAGAAAAATAATGTTTCTCAATATAAGATTATTTGATTTCATCATCTGATAAACTTTGGCTCATGTAAGCTACATGTTTTTCATTGTTTTGGTCATCACTTTGTAAGAGGATAGCGAAAATAGCTTCCTCGGTGGAATTGGTATATGTATTAAAGTCTTTTTTTAAATTTGGTTTTTCTAGAACCATTGCGAAGATGGTTTCTTTCTTAATCCTAAGGAAAGAAATCTCGACATCATCTGTCCAAGAAAAGGAATGATCTTGTTTCAAAATATTATGGATTGGATTAACCATGATAGCAAAATCAGGAACAAACCTATGGACAAAATTAATAATGCTCATAAAAGATTGAACTTCTTTCTTGGAGGTGGGGGCAAGAAGGTTTAGAATGGTGGTAATTCTCTCGGGATCTATGCTTATCACTGAATTGGAAACAATATGACCGAGGATTTTTCCCTTCGTGACACTGAAAATGGATTTGGAAGGATTTAAAGAAATGCCAAATTTTCTGCAGCGCATGAGAACTTTTCTAAGATGACCAAAATGATCCAACTGGTTCTTAGAATAAAAAATCAAATGATCAAGATAAACTTGGATAATTTTAGCAATTAGATCGTCAAAATCTATCTTCATATCTCTTTGAAAAGTGGCACCTGCATTAAACAAGCCAAAAGGAATGCGTTCATTAGCAAATGTGCCCCATCTTGTAGTAAATGTGGTTTTATACCTATGAGTCCTTTTTACATTGATTTGATTATACCCAAAAAAACCATCAAGTAAGGATATCATTTGTGACCTTGTAACCTGTTGTAAATTCATTTCCATATTAGGAAGTGAAAAATGGTCTTTGACACTCGCTCTATTCAATGCATGTAAATTGACACATAATTTGAACTGGCTAGTAGATTTCCGAATAGGGACCAAATTTGAAACCCACTCAGAATACTTAACTGGAATGATTATATTAGCTTTCAATAATTTTACCAATTCTTTTCGAATAGTATCTTCAAGCGCAGGGTTAATAGGTATTTTATTTTTCCTAACTAGTTTTACCCCTTCATTGATAGGAATGGAAGGTTTTATGAGAGTAGGATCAAAACCATGAAGATCCTCATACGACCATGTAAAAACATCTTGAAATTCACTGAGTAATTCTATGAATTTCTCTTTTTATTCATTAGAACATTGGGCACCTAATTTAATTATCCTTGGAGATTCGGATGTCCGAATATTCAAGGAAATGGTATCACCAACTTTCCTTTTCGACTCCTCTTCCTTATTTGTTTCTTTGTTTCCTACATCACTTGATGAAAATGAAATTTCAAGAGGAGTCAATCCTTTGGGAAATTTGTCATCTCCAATAGATATGATTTATTTAGGCTTAAACGGTTCATTTTGGATGAAAGCACAAATGCCTTCATCACTTGAGAAAACATGCCATGATTCTATGTTATCAGGGATGTGAGGACGATATAGATATTGAAACGTACAATCAGGTCTTTGGGGTAAAATTTTTCGGGTAGGGGATGCTGCAAAAACAACTAACCTATTGACCATTGAATTAAGTTCCCTCTTAACATGAGTGATGTTAAATGATAACATATTTGAAATGAGCATCCAAACAACTTGAGTATAAAATTTCAGTAACTTGTTTCTTGGTGAATAAATCTTATATACAAGATTCACAACAAGTTTAGAATCACCAAAAACTGTAAGGTGTCCACAACCAAGGTTATATGCATTTTGTATACCTAACAATAAGGCCTCAAACTCGGTGACATTGTTTGTGCAAGAAAATTCTAACCTATAAGAAAAATTGTGAATTTTACCTAAAGGAGAATGTAGAATGATGTCAGCCCCATTACCTTCCTTTGAGCATGAGCCATCGAAATTCATGTGCCACATGCCATCATCAAAATCGATTGGTTCAATCATAGTGTCATCCTCATCAGCAAAGATAGAGTACACTACCAAATATTCTTCGAGATAATTTACATTAGGTTGGGGAACACTCTCTATATATGGTGAAATTCTTCCTTCCCTAAGGACTATAATTTTTTTCTGTTTCGAGGGATAGACAAATCTGTTCCATCAAGTGAAACATATCCACCAGTTAAGGATTTCCAATCTCTTCCTAAAATAATTGAATAGTTTCTCACTAGCATATCAATTACTTGGATGTTGAGGTTTGTTCTTATCTCGATATGTGCACAAAAAATTAAGGTTGCATCTTTGATTTTTCCTATAGTTGACTGCTGCAAACTGTTATAAGAGAGAATGCTTCTAGAATTTTCATTAGTGCATGATAAACCAAGATCTTCCATGATAATTTTATACATTACACTTAGACCGGACCCGCCATCAATTAGGAAACAATGAGCTATTTTATCCATGATTTTTACAGAGATGTAGAAAGGGGGGTTTTGACAGGGTTCCTAAAATTATTCACACCTATCTTATTTATAGTTGAATCCTCTTCCTTTGACTCTTCAAATAGATTGGCTATGGTAGAAAACTTACCTTCCATAAAGTTTTTAAGATGCTTCTGTTGTTATGGGATGACAACCATGTCCAAAATAGTAGCATCAACTTTGATATTAGCTAATTTATTAAGGATATTATACTTAGAAGAGGGGAGAGGAGAAGACACTCCTTGATTATCCGAAATTCTAATAGCATGTGTATCATCACTTTGAGAAGATGAGCTCAGAGTGGATGAAGTGTGGGGAAGTTCATACTTTCCCTTGGAAGCGTAATATTTGTTCATGGTATTAATTACCATAAAATATTCTTTTCAACCCAATCTAAAACGACGATCGTGGTATCGATCCTTTTTCCAAAGATCTTATCTCTAGAATTTTTCTTAACTTCGCAAGTAATTTCTTCATGATTTTATTCACAAAAGTTACACCAATTGTGAGCCATTATGGTCTTTGGCTGAAAATTGTTTTCATTAGTATTCCTAAAGGGCAATTAGGAAGAAGAAGATGCCCCGGGGGAAGAGGATGAGGCATTTCCTTTTCGCTCGTAGGCTATCATCCTATTATTCATATCTTGCATGAGTTGTAGGAGGGAAAACATATATGTTTTCTTGACCAAGTATCCCTTAGGGAGACCCGTTTTTTCGAGTTACTCCTCATATTCTAGGAAAGTATGAAAAATGAAACCAATATTGTCAATAGCCTTATCTTCAAGTCTATGGTGATAAGGAGAAGGTAATGCATTATAATAATGCATGAAAGTAGCCTGGTTTTGAGGAAAAATTAGTTCATGGATTTGATTATATAATTTGGTGAAGCGAAGGTGAAAATATTCAATGGTATCACCATCCTTATAGGAAATATTATTGTATTCCTTTAACTACTCAGTTGGACTCTTGGGTTGTCCATAAGTGGACTTGAACCAATAAACCAATTCTTCCCAAGTGGAAAGGATTTTGGGAGGGGGGTCAAAAACATATGTTGCAACTTTCCCTTCGAGAAAGTTGAAAAATAATTGCATGCAAGTGTTGTTATCATTAGACCCTATGTTATGATAGGAATTAGAAAATTCTACTAGGTGTTCATTTGTGTAACATCTCCTTGTTACGACAACAACTCTGTTAACAGGTGCAATTTTTTTTTGTGTTAAAGTGTGTGCGCACGTGTAGAAGTGACATACACACTTGACTCTACGTCGCCATTCGACAACCAAACAGATGCAACCACGATGTTCATCACAAGAACACTGCAGGCACACAATGAGTAACAGGAAGCAATAAACGACCCTAGACACCAGGAAGAATCCATAACAGTAGATTTTACTATTTCTGCACAGGAAAGCAGGGCGTTTAATCTTAGTCCTTTGCTCCGGAGAGAGAGGAGGTCAGATAGGCTCCTGGCCGACTGCTCAGGCAGAAACTAGTAACCCAACTACGAACAAGACGCAAGCAAGACGAACACAACAAGACAACATATGACATATCACAGTGACAACAAGAAATAAACGCCCCTAGACATAAGGCGTACAACAAGCAGCTGTGAGCAGAAAACAACACTAGGTGTTAAGTACAGTACAGTCACAGATGGAAGAATCCAATAGTAGAGTTTACTATTTCTTCACAGAAAAGCAGGGCGTTTAATCTTATTCCTCTGCTCTGGAGAGAGAGGAGGTCAGATAGGCTCCTGGCCGACTTCTCAGGCAGAAACTAGTAATCTCTGTCAGGTGTGTCGCAAGAGTGGAAACCCTGCCTTTAAAGGGCCCGAGACTCTTGATACGACACTGGATTCTTTACACAGAAGAATCACACACACAAGCATATATACTAAGGCTACATGGAGGTGTCTATACCCCGTCTGACGCAAGCAGACCACACAATGCAAGCCAACCAAGTACTACAAAATCAAGGACAACCACGACCTCTGCAGAAGACGCAAATTAGAAGGACTCCGACAGCGACCAACCACTAGAAGGACTCATTGACTTCAATCACAACCACTTACACCATTTGTCTTCTATTAGATGACGATTTACCCACCCATTCTTAATATGTAAAATCAACTAAATTCAATCCCCAATTACTAAGCCATGGTAACTCCTCGTACTTGATTTCAAGGACCGTTCATGATATATATTTATCACTAACCATAATTATTACAATAACATACCATGAATGAATAATTTCATTACATTTACCTCACTAACCTTGCACTAGGATAACATCCACATTTCATCTCATATGTTAGTATCCATAAATAAACTACCATGACATCTTCATAAAAGCTAGCATCATTACATTATAATATAAAGACTTGCAATTTATCCAACTAAGCAGCATGGTCATTTCACTAATGATTAAGACATTGATAGTCCAATATATTGCATTAGATTATGCTGTCATTTCCTCACATGATTATTTCATACATTCCATCATAAGACGATTCATTAACTTAGCAATACATTACTTCATTATAATATAATGTAGTAACAATGCAATAACTTGTTGCACTAACATTACCATAACCTTATCTTATATTACATTTACCCTAACACAATGTAATAATGTAAGAATGTAA
>JZKD02S2441106.1:353416-388108 GCA_000966675.3 Picea glauca
GAATATTCTCCAGGTGAAATATTCTCTCCTAAAATATAGGAGACTGGATAATGACTAATGAAAAAATAAAAACCTTAGGAAAAATAAATCCTAGGTGTGTGTGAAGTAACTCCAAAACCCCCAGAGAACATTACTATGGTGAAAATAAATATTGGGTCACGGAAACAAGGCCATGTTAGGTACCCAAGTACAAAAGATACATTGAAAAAAAAATGAAGAAAGAGGGAAAAACTCATGGGAAACCCCCCCCCCCCCCCTCAAGGTACAATGTATGTAAAAAAGAAGAACTACAGTTGCTAGGCAACTGTGTCCTTCACTCCAAGACGACCTCGCAGAGAACAAAATTTCTGCTCAGCGAAGGTCATGGTGAAAATGTCTATCATCTGTTCTGCTGAAGGACATAACTGTAAGTCTATGATCCCCTTGTGTACCAAGTACCGAATGTATTGCATGTGTATCTCGATGTGCTTCATCTGCCACCTCTGAACTGGATCTCTGCAGAACTTCAGAGTGCTCTCGTTGTCACACTAGATGACGATCGGCCGATGAAACTGAATGCCCAACTTAGTGAGAAAATGTTGTAGCCACATAGCCTAAATGGTTATGTTAACTACCCCTCTATACTCTACCTCAGCTAAAGATAGAGCAATGGCATCTTTCTTCTTTCTCGACCAACAGATAGGCCAAGAACCAAGACTGAGTGAGTAACCAGATGTGGACTTGCGATCAATGGTATCGCCAGCCCAGTCGAAATCAGTAAAACCAATGAGATCTAATGTAGAGTCTATTGCATAATGAATCCCAAAGGTGATGGTGCCCTATATGTATCGAAGGAAAAACTTTACATTTTGCAGCTTTCTAATGTAGCTCATGCGGCTCCTGCATGAACCTGGAAACTGCGCCAACTGCATATGAGAGGTCTGGTTTGGAGTGTGTGAGATACAACAAGCTCCCCACTAGTTGTCTGTACAGTGTGCTGTCAACCAATGGATTCTCCCCACCATCCTCAAGTTTGACTCCTGATAGGAAAGGAGTCAGAGCAGACTTGCAGTCTATCATGTGAAATCTCTCAAGAAGATCTCGTGCATACTTGGCTTGAGACAGTTTGATGCCTGATGCATCCTGACTGATCTCAAGTCCAAGGAATAAGTGTAGCGGACCCATGTCTGTCATAAAAAACCTATGATGAAGAATCCTCTTGACTACATCTATCGTTGAGGTCGAGCAACCGGTGATCAACAAATCATCGACATACAAAACTAAAAGTAGAAGTGAATCAGTCGTCCTGAGCATGTATACATTCGGGTCTGATTTAAAATGTACAAAGTTCCGTGACAATAGGTAGGAGTCCATCTTGGCATACCATGCCCTCAAAGCCTGCTTGAGGCCATAAAGTGACTTCTTCAATCGAAAGACCAAAGATGAGTCCTGCATAAATCCATAGGGCTGCTCCATGTAGATCTCCTTAGAGAGATCATTGTGAAGAAATGCATTCTTCATGTCCATCTGATGGACTTCCCATCCCTTGGTTTCCGCAATGGCAAGTACAAATCGTATGGAATCCATCTTTGCTACTGGAGCGAAGGTCTCATCATAGTCAATACCATGAACCTATTGAAATCCTTTGGCAACAAGCTTGGCTTTGTATCTGCTGATCTATCCATCCACTGCGCTCTTGGTCCTATAGACCCATCTGCATATGAAAATTTTCCTCCTAGAAGGAAGGGGAACCAGATCCAAAGTCTGGTTCTCGAGGAGGGAGTTGTACTCCTCCTGCATGGTGGATTCCCAAAAGGGATTTCTAGCAGCCTCGCCATAAGACGGTGGATCTGAAGACTGAACCAAGAAAAGATGCCTAGAAGGCAATGGTTCAGTGGCAGTGAGTGTAATAGGAGGCTCCTCGAAATCAGATCGAGTCCTCCTAGTATCAGTTGGATCAACAACGAGATCCCTTGCATCCTGAAGAGTAGTCTGTGCCCACTTGTGCCTCTCCTTTGGCTTTGTGACTGCATCTGGATGCTTTGACTCTGCATCTGACTGTACTGACTCTAAATCTGAATCATCTGAGTCCTCTGAATCAGAATTATCGTATGAAGAAGAGTCATCATGTGCATGCTCATCATCTCGGACAGGTGGAAGACTGAAGGTGTCTGCATGCGACTGCTCAGGTACATGCGAGACACTTTTCTCGAATTGGACACTACGCTCAATGATGATTTGGTTCGAGGAAAGATCAAAAAGCTGATATCCCTTCACACCGTCGGGGTATCCAAAAAAAATTCACTTAGTGCTCTGTGGATCAAGTGCCTTCCTCTTTTCAGAGGGAATTCGAGCCCATGCACGTGAACCAAAAATGTGAAAGTGGGCCACTTCCAGTTTGAGTCTGCTCCAAGCCTCGTAGGGGGTCTTATCCTTGACATATATATGAGGATATCTATTTTGGATGTATGCTGCACAGTTAAGTTCTTCGGCCCATAGTCTCTATGTTAGTGACTTTGCATGCAACACACAAGATGCCATTTCCTTTAGAGATCTGTTTTTCCGCTCGTCGACTTCATTTTGCTGCGGAGTGTAGGGAACTGCATGCTGTAATTGAATCCCTGCCTCATGGAAAAGATTATGAATCTCATGATTCACATACTCTCCCCCGTTATCAGTTCGGAGGACTTTGATCTTCTTTCTAGACTGTGTCTCAACCAAAGCTTTGAAATCTTTGAGGTGTTGAAAGACCTCAAATTTTTTCCTGAGAAAGTAGATCCAAGTAAAACTTGAGAAATCATCAACAAAAATCAGAACAAACCTCACTTTTCTGATCAATGGATGCAGAAAAGGACCCATGAGGTCATTGTCGATCATATCTAAAGGTGTGGAAGCTCACTGAGACTTTCCTTTGATGAATTTCTCTTGAGGGTGTTTTCCGAGAACACATCCCTCACATACTCCCCTAGAGAAATGGATGTCTGGTAGACCATCAATTAATATTTTCTTGCTAAGTTGTTGCATGTATATGAAATTCAAATGTCCAAACCTTTCGTGCCATATCCTACTACTTTCATCAGCATGAGTAAGCAGTAAAGCAGAATCAGGTTCAATGAATTCAGAAAATGTATACAATCTAGACTAATGATTTACCTCACTGATAGAAACCCTGGAGTTGGTTTTCATGTCGTATATGTCCACAGAATTTGGTGTGAATACGAATTTATTTCCGGTGCCAGAATTTGTCATCTGATACATGAAGAAAAGGTTGACAAAAAGCTTGGGAACATGCAACACATTCTCAAAGCTTCCGTTGGTGAGTTCAATCCTTCCTTTTCCAGTGACTTCGACAGAAGAGTTGTCCCCCATCAGAATAGGAGGACCTTTGCATGCATTCAAAGAAGAATAGACTACTTCTGAGGTATTCATGAGATGTGATGATCTTGACTCTATGATCCAAGCATCGGGAGAGGAGTTGATTGCAATCAAGGAATGGCTAGAATTGCCTTTCTTGGAATTCAAATCTTCTAGCTTCTTCCTCTTTGCACCCTCGAGGATGCGATCTCCAAGGTTGTTTTGTTGAAGTATTTGAGACATCAGATCTATTTGTTTTTTCATGCATGCAGATTCTGAATGGAATCCTTTGTGACAGTATGTGCATTTCTCTCGTTTTCTTCCCTTTTCTCCTTTGGATCCGGAGGCATCGATGAAGGGTTTTGTGTACCCTTCCTTCTTCATATGTGCATGAGATTTTCGCTTGTCTTTATCTTTAGATTTCTGATATTTGTGGCTGCCATCATGCACAGTGAGTGCATACGCCCTTGGGCCTTTGATTGCGCCCATGTTGATGAGCTTGGTTTGCTCTTGTGTCAGGGATTCGATAAACTCCTCAAGAGAAGGCATCTTCTAGGTGGCTCCAGAGGCGAATATGACAGTATGGAATGTAGATATGAATACTGAGAATTCAGGACCAAGATTGGAGAGAATGGTGAGAACCATTTGTTTCTCCTCTTTCGATTTATCAACCCCGCAAGCTTTGAGTTACAATAGTAAATCCTTGAATTTTGTAAGGAAATCTTGGATATTCTCGAAGCTTTTTGGATCCAATGTGAGAAGCTCCAGCTCTAGCATGTGTCCCCTCATCTCATCCTATTTTCCAAAGAGCCCTTCCAAGATGGTATAGTCTTCATTGTGAGTCTTATAAGAAGATATATGAAAAAGGAGATCGGGAGAAATAAGACTGCAAATTGTTCTGAGTACCTCATCCATGCGATTTAAGTACTTGGATTTTTCTATGGCTGATGTCAGCTCTGCATCGGTATTCATGGTTAATCTATACAACCCTCTAGATCAGAGATGTATGGCTATTTTCTCCTTCCATTCAAAATAGTTGTAAGGTGTAAGAATGAATTCTTTTTGAAATTCCATCTTTCCACTGTCTTCAATCTTTTGTACCTACAAAAATTTTTGGTGTAGATTTTGCTTAGTAGTCTGTCAGCTATGATACCATGTAAATGCATTGAACTGCACAGAATAGATCTAGCTAAACAATGATACACACATTTACAGAGAGAATTGGAAAAAGAAGAAGAAGGAGAGAAAGAATGGAAAGAATTCTCATTACACATGATATACTCTATATAACTCAATGAATTCGACTTGAGGTGAACCAATTCGCCATAGTGGTGGTCTAGAGTGATCTGGACACACACCAGCAGTTACGGGAGTGAACTTCCACCTATTCTAGTCTCTCAGGCAGTTACGGGAGTGAAATGCCACCTATTCTAGTCTCTCAGGCAGTTACGGGAGTGAACTACCACCTAGTTGAGTTAACTAGTCAACTAGTCTTCAGTTAACTGGCTGAATAGAAAGTAGTGAGGATTTAACTCAAGGAATCAAGGCTAATGCACCACTTTGGTGATGATACCAAGGCAAGGTCAAATTAGCATGGTGATGATCCCAATGCAACATCTAAACTCAACTCAACTAGTCAAACTGAAGTGTGAATTGAAAGAGAATATTCTCCAGGTGGAATATTCTCTCCTAAAATATAGGAGACTGGATAATGACTAATTATGACTAATGAAAAAATAAAAACCATAGAAAAAATAAATCCTAGGTGTGTGTGAAGTAACTCCAACCCATAGAACTGTTGGCATGCACAAAATTGTTGGGAAGTGGGAACTGTTGGGGCATGCACAAAACATGTCATATGATTTTCATTAGGGTTGTTGTGGCATGAACATAACTATAGGGAAGTTGTGTGAAAGGATTGGCAAATAACTGTGCCATTTATATTCATGACAACCTGATACAAGACTAATTGAAAAGATGTTGGTATGCACAAAATTTTTGGGAAGTGGGAACTGTTGGGGCATGCAAAAAACACGTCATATGATTTTCCTTAGGTTTTTGTGGTATGCACAAAACTGTTGGGAAGTGGTGTAAAAGGATTGGCACAGAAATGTTCCATTTATATTCATGAAAACCTGATACAAGACCAATTTAACATGTGTCATTTTAATGAAAGACCTATATCCACTCAAAAATACTTTTCATACATAGAACTTTGAGTTGATTTCTTCAGCCAAACCTTATTTCTATAAAGAATGTCATATTGGATTTCGTCCCAAATTGGGATGGTACTTCATTGACAACTGTAAATTGTTTTAAGATATCATGTTAAATATGTTGTAATGTTATTCAATCTCTCCTTTTGGTGATGTATTTAGTGTCAGTAAGATGGCATTTCTAGTGGTGATTATTATCAGTGGGGAAATTATGTATATCTAAAGATTGTAATTAGAGTTAATGGGATCTCTTTTGTGTTTCCTTTTACTTAAAATAGGTAGCTAAAGGTTCATAGAGAGATCTATGCTTGAGAAGTATTGGAGGTTTATTGTAACATGTTTAAAGATTAATGAAGTGGTTTATCTTTGACATTAAATATTTTCGGTATATATAATAAGTGTTTTACCACTATAAATATTGGTGCTCTTCTTTCTTGTGTTTTCTTATATTTGTTTTCTTATTTTCACTTTCTTATGCTAAAAGCTAATGGTAAATGTTCATGGAAAATTAGATGAATATTGATAAATGATTGTTTCCCTTGTATTTTGTTCTTATGATTTGCTTATGTTAATGTTGCCTCTTCATAGAATACTAAAGGAATATTGATAATCATTTTTTTCACTTAAAATAGACAGCTAAGTGGTTCTTCAATATAGGTGACTAAGTTGTAGGTTAGATTGCATTTATTCCTCATCCATCATGTGAAATGGTCTTCTCACTATAGAGGTTCATAGAGAGTTCTTTTCTTGAGAAGTATTTGAGGTTTATTGTAACATTTTTAAAGATTAATGAATTGGTTCATATTTTACAATAATTTTTTTTCCTATGTATAACAAGGGTTATACCACTAAAAATCTGGGTGCTCTTCTTTCTTGTGTTTTCTTAATTTCATTTGTTTATGTTAATGGTGAATGTTCATAGAAAATTAGATGAATATTGATAAAATATTGTGTTCCTTGTATTTTCTTTCTGTGATTTTCTTGTGGTTAATGGTGCATCTTCACTAGAGGATTATTGATAAGTGTTTTTTTTTTCACTAGAGGATTATAGTGTTTTTTTTTCAATAGAAGAGTAATGAAGTGGTGTAAAAGGATTGGTAGTCATGGGAAACTAATATCATATGATATTAGTCTCATGAAAGCATAAATACAATCAACAACAAATAGAGTAGAAATACAACAATTTATGCATAAATTTAGCCAATAGAATGAGGGACCGCCAATGAGATTCCTTACAGAGCCTTCATTGTCTTTTGTTAGAATATATTGTCTTATAATGAATATGAGTATATTTATATGTTGAGGAACAAATTTTCCATTTTGTTCCTAGACGAAACATATACTTTTAAGTTTTATCTTTTCCTTGAAGGGATAAGTCAAGAGGAAAAGTGATTTATTATAATAGAAATGATGGTCAGACATTGACATTGGGTTTGGAATAAAGAGGGACAAATTCAACTTGAGAGTACGGATCAACTGAAACTTAGACATTGAAATTGGGTTTGGAATACAGAGGGAGAAACTCAACTTGAGAGTAGTGATCAACTGAAACTTGGCCTAGAAGTGGTCATGATTCAGTCCCCACTGCTATAAATCGTTTAACAAGAGCCTCTAGAGGCACATCCAGCCAAACCATGACTCCTTTCTTCAAATACCTCCTTTATATTTGCAACGCAAACAAGGGAGACAACATTTAGTTTCAAATACATCCTCTATATTTGCACCACAAACAAGAAAGGCAACAATTAGTGAATTGTACAACTGATCACTAGTAAAATGGAAACATTGACTAAGAAACCTTTTTTATCACAATTTTTCCATGATATAATCAACCCATGTGCCACTTAAAACTAGTTTCAAAAAAAAGTATTTTCTTAATTGAAAAGTTTGATAAGAACTATTAAGCAAATACCTTGTCTAAATCCTGATAAATATTTTACAAATGATTATATAATGATTTCATAGATAATAAGGGAAAATATTTTAGGTTTACTTATTTGAACCATTTACAAGTGGTCTATAGTAAAATGGGATGAAGGGAGATCGACATCACCTCAACATCTCTAAAGTATTATGTTTGTTGGTCATTGTATTTATGCTTTCTTTGTTGTTGATTGTATTTCCGATTGATATCATAGTGATTGGATTCATGTTATGCATAATATATCATGGGTTAGTAACTCCATATTGAACACAAAATATTACCTTATTTGATTCATTACTAGTATAGTGTATTCATTATAAGGAGTTTGTATGATGTTTCAATTATATAGGGAATTACTAAAAATGCATATATTTCTTTTAATACATATATAATACATCATCATAGAATTGTTTTACATAATTGTTCATATAAACAAAAAATAGATTAAATTCTAAAAGATCAATGATTAACTCAAATAAAAATTAATGTTTGCGAGGGAAATTATCTAACTCGTGGACATATGCATTGAATTGCAACCAAATATCTTGTTCAAATCGATGTGTTATCTTAGTGCACATCACTCTTTAGAAGGATATTTACTAAGATATTCCTCAACTTGAACATTCTCGGGGGCAAGGTGTTAGATTTTATTTTTCTACCCTTTTGCAGTATAGAGATTCAAGGCAAGAAATGCTCTTATTTGCACATTATATCAAGAATACATGGAGTAATTGATCAATCAATATATTGTTGCAACTTAGTATTGGTATAGATAATCACACATATGATGTTCAATTAGATAAAACAATATCCTAAATAATTTACCATAAAAAATAATGTTTTTCACATAATCACCACACAAATATAACAATTCTCCCTTGTGCATCTCCACTATTTCTCATACCAAGCATCTAGGGTTTTCCTATTTTTTTCCATGTATTTTTTTATATTTTTGATTCAAGTTGAAATACAGATACATTTTAAAGATTCCTTAGAGAGATATTATGATTCTTAACATATCAGTTATACTAAAATTATCCCTAATTAATGGACTATCATATATTATATTCATACAAAATATTATCCTATATACTATATCCTATCAACTTAAAACAAATAAGTGTTTAGTGAAAAAAAAAATCAAAGCATATGACATAGCATATATTGTATGCTCTCAATTTATACATGTATATCAATAAAAAAAATAGAACAATAATCTATTTTTTGATGCAAACTCGTGTTGTTATTTCTCTTGATCAAGTCATAAGCATCATAGGTTTCAAAGATTGAAATATTTTTTTTACTAATTAAAATACTAGAATATACAATACGCCAATGCTTATCATGAGCATGTCAAGGAATGTGAAACTGATGTTCTTGATGATCTATATCAATGATGATTTTAAGGATGGAAATTTATATTAAAATGTAGAAACATGGGCTAATGTTACTAATCATTAATATGCAAAATGTAAAATGTTTGGCGATAGTTTTGTAAAAATATTTAAATTTCTAAGGATTTTATACACTTTCTATAAAATTTTGGCGATTTTTAAGGTAAAATTATTTTATCCTATAGAATTTGGGCGAATCATTTTTAGAAAAAATGGAAATTGGCGAGTCTTTTTTTGGGAAAAACCATGGAAAATTAGCCCATTTGCGAAATTTAGCCCCTAAAATCATCTATGAGATTCTACATCGCATTAAATATTGGAATCAATAGAAATATTGATGCCTTATAACCCTCTGGTGTAATTCCTACAACCTTGAAACCTTTTAGGTTTAGAAAAGAAAAGAAAAACAAACACAAGAATAAGAAGAAAACCCACATATAATTGATATATCTATTAACCTAAGCATTACGAAAATAGAGCTATATAGATTTCTCTACACTGTTACTCCAGCAAAATAGGAAAACATCAATACTATACTGCAATGGCTACAAACTTAAACACTCTAGATCTACAAATTGGTTCTACTAAAAAAACAAATGCATGTCAATACTAAAATAACAAGAAAACCCATATGACAATAATGGAATGTAATGGCTATAATCTTAAACACTCTAGGTCTACAAATCGGTTCTACTAAAAAAACAAATGCCAGTACTAAAATAACAAGAAAACCCATATGACAATAATGGAGTGTTTTATTGAAGGATAACACTCCAAGAGAATCCAACCCTAGACCCAGAGTTTCAGATCCAAAACTATAATATGAAATTGATTACCCTAGGATGAACCAGAATTGTAAATGACATGAAGTCACAATGGAAGGGAAAGTTGTTTAAGAGAGAGGTGTTTAAGAGAAAAATAGAATTGGAAATGTAAATAATAAATTTATCATTAAATTTTAAAATTCAGTTAGTACATAGATGATACACTAGAACTAGGCATGATTGCTTCCAAGTCTCCACATGTGTAAGCTCCAACTTCAAACCATGCCAAATATTTTGAGAATTGATCCCACTAAGTTATGTTTGGATGTTTCCACTAAGTCAATTTCATGAGTGAGTAAGAAGAATGACATGTTCAAAATTGAGTGAATGAGTACACATCACTTGTTTAAAGAAATCATAATGGTATGTTATCTTTGATTATTTGTTCATGATCGACTTTGGAAATTTTCCATTTTCTAACTTTTCTTTTTTTTCTTGATTGAACTTCTATTAACTTTATGTGCATTGCACATACCAAATGACTATATTGAAAAATTATGACATCTGACTGATAGTCTTGAAAGTGAACATGACTATCGGTTTGATGGGTTTCTTGAAAAAAATATCCTTTCAATACGATGGATCCTCTTTCATATATAAAACCATTATCATCAAAATCTTCTAATAACCTCATCTTTTGTTTTGTCCATCACATCAAGTAATATTTCATGTTTTCAGTGTTGTCTATAGGTGAAACCACAAAAAAGACATCTCCTACAAATAATTCAATATGTTCCAACAAGTAGTTTGTGTTAGATTAGCACACATGCACGTGCCATTAAACTCATCCACTATATATATAAATTTTATATATCCAACTTACAAGTACAACTACAAGTTGTTTAAATATTTAACAAATATATTTTCAAACAATTGTAACATAAAAATTACCTTCTCTAACAAGATCAGAAACTGTATCGCCATCAACTGACACTATAGTTTGATTTGATTCCATCTCCTCTGAGCTTGCAAGTGGAATTTTCCAATTATATTAAGTTCGGTATGTATCCAAGATTTAACATATTCTGCATTTTTTGTTTTCGCAAATCTCTATGGATTCTATGTTTTCCAAGGAAGAGGAGGCTCTCCTTGCCTTCCCCTTTTCAAACCTCGCTTCAGGATTCTTGCCAAGAATGCATCCTTTGCAAACCACTTCAGAAAAGTGAATGTCTGGCAAGCCTTTGAATTTTCCTATCTTGGAAATTCGTTGCATGTACCTAAAGTTTAAATGACCAAATCTCTCATGCCATACTCTACTATTATCATTACCATGTGTAAGTAGCAAAGAGGAGTCATAGTTAGTAAACTTAGTGAACTTATGCAATTGTGATTTGTGATTTACCCCACCAACTATAATAATGGAACTGTCATGCATGTCAAGTACAGTAACTGAATTTGTTGTAAATTCAACCCTTTTACCTGTTTGATTGATCTAATAAACTGAGAGCATATTTATAGAAAGATTTGGAAAATGTAAAACATTCTCAAAACTTCCATTACGTAGTTCCACTCTTCCCTCTCTTGCAACTACTATTGGAGTATCATCCCCCATGAGAATAGGAGGTCCATAGCATGAAATCAAAGAAGTAAAAAATTCCTCTTTTGCTACCATATGATGTGATGCACCATAATCCATAATCCATGAATCATATGAGGAATTGATGGAAACCAGAGCATGATGATTACATTTCTTAGGCTCATGGTCTTCTTCCTTCTTCTCCTTGGCTCCTTCAGGAATGAAGTCTCCAAGGTTATTCTTCTAAAGTACTTGTGTCATAAGATCAATTTGTTTCTTCATGCATGTGGATTCTTCATGATTCAGTTTATTGCAATATGTGCACTACTTTCCCTTCTTCTTCTTCCCTTTGGAATTTGAAGAATCTTTGGAACCTGAATAATCCTTGAAGGGTTTGGAATATCCCTCCTTATTTGACTCTTGATGTAATATCTCCTTTCGTTTCTTCTTCGATTTCTAATTGGATGGCCCTTTTCCATCATGAATGGTGAGTGCATGTGCTTTGGGATATTTCATGAGGCCCATTTGTATGAGTTTTTTCTTCTCTTGTGTGAGAGACTCAATGAACTTATCCATTGTAGGCTTCTTCCATTTTTTTCCCAAAATACATCTTCCTGTATGGAAATTGGAGACATATGCAACGTATTCTAGTCCTAGATTGGAAAATATTGTTAGAATAAGTTATTTCTCTTGTCTATACTTGTCATTACCACATTCACCCAAGATCAATATCAAACATTTAAATTTAGTAAATAAATCTTAGATATTATCAAAACTTTTAGGGTCTAAGGTATTCAACTCTACCTCAAGCATATCACCTCGCATTTCATCCTTCTTTCCAAAGAGTCCTTCCAAGGTGGTCCATATATCATTTGGAGTCTTGCATGTGGAAAAATAAAACCATAAATCAGTGGATATTAACTCAATAATTATTCATGTGGCCTCATCCTTACGATTCTCCCATCTGGTCTTCCCAAGTGCTGATGTAGGTTTTGTTTATGTGGCCATCATAAAATTATAAAGTCCTTTTCTTTTGAGTTGGAATGCCCCCTTTGACACCCATTCAAAATATTTTTACAGTGTGAGTATCATCACTAGATTTGATTGAATAATTTTCATCTTCTCCATCCCTTCTATTGATTCTGAAAAGATCCTGAAAACCTAGATTGTGGATTTTGAGATATGACAGACGGTTCCATGGTAGCTATAGATATGATAAAACAACTATGTATCCTAAAATACGATGTGGGTTTTGGATATTTTTTGTGAGAATGAGAATCCCTATGTTATACGTCTCTGGTCAAAATTTTAGCCCGACCTAGATCGTGGATTTCTAGATATGGTTGTTTTACTGCATAAAACCAATTTTCTAGAGGACAGACTGAATTTCCACACCCTAGAGAGGGATAGAGTGTGACTATATCACACCCTAGAAATGGATAGGGTACATCAATGTTAGAAAGATAAATGTTGCACCCTGGTGAAGAATACAGTGTGACAATATGGCACCTTGGATGTGTAGAAGCTGCGTCAATTCCTGAAAAAAAAATCATAAGTTTGAGTGTGATTTTCATACCTTAGCAATGGATAGACTGAATCGATTCCAATTCTCGCACCTTTCAATGGGGATAGGATGAAAATATGGCGGAAACTAGGGTTACTCAATAATTAAATCCTCTTTTGATTTTATCTAGCTTGTTTGGGTTTCTGTAAGAAGCTTGACTCTGATACCATGTCAATGTTTCATACACAAACAAAGCTTATCAAGAAAAGGAAGAGAGATACAGTATACAGAATGAGAATTAATGTATATTATGATATGTTCAATGAGTGTGTGATATTCATTGATATAGGCAGTGACATCCTATAATTAATAAAAGAGAATAACCAGTGAGCCGCAATGATCTTTTTTTAGGAATTCATGCATAATAGTGATGGTCTAAAATTAGAAAGTCTAAAATAGAACTAGTCAATTAACTCCCATTGAACTAGTGTGCCAAAAATAGAAATTTCTCCAACATGTACAACTTAAGAAGGTTAGATATTACAACCAAATATCAAATCTGGTATAGAGAAGAAAAGAGAAAAAAACAAGACAGAGAAGGACCTAATGGTTTTGTGCATTGAGAAAAAGAAGAAGGATGTTCTTTAGCATGCCTATTTTAGACTTCTTACATTGATCACTTGAGACAATACTGAGTAATGAAAGAGGTGCTCAAGGATAAGGGCATGTTTTAAATATGATCATGAACAAAATGAAGCATGAGGCTGGATTATAAGGGCTAGTATATCATATCTTAAGGAACAAATTCAAAATTGTTTAAGGGAAACTATATGATCATTTTCGGATTGTTGGAGAAATTCCTTTATGGATGATTAGAGAATTAAGTTAACAACCATTAGGACTTGTTTATTAGGAAAACATTAAAAGGATTATTGAATAATAATTTGATATTCTCTTAAAGACAATGATCAACTTATATGGAAGAGTGCCATTAAAGGAGTTTGTTTGTTGAGTTGAATATTGTTCTAAGAAGATATTTCAAGGTGTTCTCTTTATAGATTTGTGTATGCTTTTGTGGAGAATTTGTGTATAGATTTCACTTAAGGACCCTTCCATAAGTTTAGAAAAATTAATAAGGGAAGAGATCCTTATCAGTCTCTCAAAGGAATCCCATTTCCATTGTTGTCAAAGGGGGAGAGAATGCAGTAAAATAACAGTCAGATAGAATTGTGCAATGGAGTGACACATGGGGGGGAGAATGAAGAAAGAATATGTTACTTCCAAAGAGAATATTGCAGATATTTTTACCAATCCATTACCAAGAGAAACCTTCAAATATATTAGACAAAGGTTGGTTTTGATCTCGTCCTCCTTTCTTTAGTAAAGAATATATTTCACTACATGTACAGGTGCTCCATTCGATGTTGTATCATGGGAAAGTGATATTGTTGTTAATATTTACATTAATCATGAAAATAAGTTTGATTTTGTAGAAGATGCACATGACTGAAGTTAGATATTTGAGGATGATTTTGTGCGCATAAAGATTCTAGGAGATTGATTTAGCACAATCTTCTAGAGGACCTTCTTCCTAGGGGGGGGATACAGAGAGTATCTCTTTTTCATTGTTGTCAAAGGGGGAGAGTAACAATCATAAAAAACTAACGAAACTGAATGTTGATACTTATTGAAAGGAGGAGTTTATTGCACACATTGAAAGGGGGAGAAACTTAGCATCAAGGCCATTGATTTGGAAGTCGGGCTCTTTTGGTTTGCATCAATGAAAAAGAGGGAGTTTTTTGCACATATGCCGTCATTGATGTCAAAGTGTTCTTGGGAATGGTAAGTTATAGTGCAATAAGAAAAAGTATGACACAAAAATAGATGAAGTCATGAAAATATGAAAAGAAAAGTGCACAGAAGGATCGAAGGATGAAAGGATCAACAACACATAAATGGATTAATGGCGTAGAAGGTATGGTACAAATTATGATGCATAGATAGAGTAAGTTGTGAAAGGATGAAAACAACAGTGCATAGAAGGATGACTGGAACAAAATAATATAAATGGCACAAAAAAGGGTCAATGGTGCAGAAGAAAATCTACAGGGTGCTTTGAACTAGTGCGATGAATGATGCAGTGAATGTGTCAAGACAAAGTTGGTGTGACAGAATGGACTGCGATGGATTGTGTGGAATATTGCAGAAAAGAAAATATGTATGGTTCCTTGAGCCAATGCGAAAAATGGCTCAACGGAGTATGATGATATGAAGCCCGTATGATAAGCACTAGAGTGGAATGTGACGGGATGAATGAAAATTTGACAATCAAGTGAGCAAGTGAACCAGGTGGATATTTTTGGCCACCCACCTATTCCAACTAGCTCCTCGTGTCTGGTTTTTGTTTAGCATGTTATTCTATATTTATTTGTAATTGTGAATTATAAACTTTTGGGGATGTCTGAAGCCCCACACATCCTCCAGGTGGATACAAGTGGCCTCTTGCCTAATCCAACTGGATTATTTTGTATGTTTTCATGTCATCACATCTTGTTGTACTTCCATAGTCAAACTATAAATGAAGTTAGAGTTTGATGGAGAAATGTGTAGTTCTATGAAAGACCTTTCCAATGGGATATCACGTGCCTAAAAAAGAAGTCATATGAAAAAGTTACGACCCTTGGAAGTTAAGGTACCAAATTATACCAACTTACCCATAGGGCCCACATGACTTTTGGTGTTTCACCTAGGGTTAGGTTTTTGGATTTCTAGGGTGTTGGCATTCATGAGTAATATAAAAAAGGCCTATGGACCCTCATTGTGATCCATTCTTCTCAGACGGATGCATGTAGCAGCCACATCTCTTCTCAAAGATAGATACCATAATTTGAGCAAGTGTTTCATTTCTGCAATTTTACAGTTTCAACCTATTTCATTATTTAATAGAAGATATTATTCACTAGATACTTGTGTTATTCTTCGTATCTCCGTGTTTATTGTATTTATTCTTTTAATCAAAGTGGTATGCTCTTCATTTATTTTTGTTCGTGCATGTTCCTGACAAGACCTGGGTACAAGAAGTTGGGACTCGAACCAATCGAGCCATAATAGGATCAATCATGTCGATCCCGACAACAACCCATGGGGGACGAAAAGAAATATGATGGAGCAGGAAATCTTATTAAAAATTTTCACGAGGAATCCCTCACGCAACAAAGGAACAAAATGATGGACAACTTTGCATAGATCCTTTGACGGCTCCCCACAGGAGAAGCATCTTCATCAAGTGGCCATGCAACCCCCTTCAAGGTACAGGTAAATTTTTATATTCCATTATTTGAAGGACTGATAGATGCAGTCCACAATTTTTCCGATAAGGAAAAGATCACTTTTTCACTCCTCAAGGTCAATCCCCATGTTAAAGACTGGTGGGATACTTACTCTGAGCAAAGGGCCATGAAGGAATCTACAATGTTTATGGTCGCCCCTACATGGGATTCCTTCCAGGATTCCATTAAAGAAAAATACTACCCTTTTGGAAGCTACGAGGACCAGTACGCCAGATGGACCACTCTACGTCAAGAAAGGGACCAAACAGTACCATATTTCACCAATATTTTCCATACCCTATGAACCAAATTGGGTATCAAAGACTTTGAGCGTCATCGGGTGCTCAAATACCACGACTGTTTTCACAGATACATTCAAACATAAATGGATTTCATGGACATCGCCTCATTGGCAAGGGATTATAGATACACTGTCAAGATTGAGCAGAAATTTAAGCATAAATGACGAGAGTTTGGATTTTAAAACCCTTCACAAATGAAGCAGGGAAAAGGCAGCCCCAACCCACACAACAGGGGACCAAGTCGAGATGGCTGATTTCAAGACAACCAGTCCAAGATGCAACACAAGAAGGGAAATGAGAA
Organism: Picea glauca; assembly: GCA_000966675.3. Taxonomy (NCBI): domain Eukaryota; kingdom Viridiplantae; phylum Streptophyta; class Pinopsida; order Pinales; family Pinaceae; genus Picea; species Picea glauca. The sequence goes on from JZKD02S2441106.1 coordinate 370,060, forward strand.
GAAGAACAAGGACACGAGAAAATAGTGCGAGTACCATAAAATTCCTTGGAAAAACACCAAATAATGTCTCTCTAAGCAATCCCTCGTGGTTGAGCTGAAGGCTTCCGAGTCAAAGGCCTTTTATGATTCTGAGTCGAATCATGAAGGAGGGAAGCAGATTATCAATGTTGAACCCAGTTCCACTATTTCTACCACCAAAGTTCGGCCAAGTGAACCAGAATAACCAGAGGAAGTAGAATGCCTCTTTCACTCGCAGATGTGGGTCAAGGGGGCTTCTATTCATTTCATTGTCGAGAGATATTTGTGTCAGCCAACAATGTCGTCTACCCTACAACATCAATCCTATAAAAGATGAGGTACTGTGTGATATTGCTCCCCTTGAAGTTTGTGATGTTCTTTTAGGACAACCATATTTGTGGAAATGTCATGTTGTGTATGAGTCTAGACCCCACAATGTTATTATTAATTTGGGTAGACAATTGTACAAGATCCTAGAGATAGTGACGCCTACTACTATTTCTTTAATCTCTACTAAGTAATGCAGTAAAGTCATTTCATAGACCAGGAAGTTCATCTTCTTTGTGATCTGTGCTCGTAGTAAGAAGAAGGTTGCTACCACATCCATGGCCTCTACACAGTGCCTCTATTTGCAGAAAAAGAAAGTGGATGGGATCATGCAAGAATACAGATACATCTTAGCCTCACCTACAAGGGTATCGACACATTGTCAAGTCAATCATCCAATTGATCTGACCCCCGATGCACCTCTACCTAATGGACCAGTCTATCGATACTCGCTGATGGAGAATGACGAAATCAGGTGTTAGATCCAAGAGCTTATTCAAAAGGGGCACATTAGGCCCAAATCCTCCTCTTGTGGAAGCCCGGTTGTACTGGTGTAGAAGAAGGATGGGACTTGGCGACTATGCATTGATTACAGAGCCTTAAAAAAAATCACATTTAGGAACCGCTACCCCATTACCAGGATTGATGAACTTCTTGACCAAATCAAGGGGGAAAAGTTATTTATCAATATTGACCTAAAGTCTGGCTACCACCAAGTTTCCATCGAACCAATTGATGCATGGAAGACAACCTTCAAGTCTAAAAAAGGTCTCTATGAATGGCTAGTCATGCCCTTTGGCTTAACAAATGCACTAGCCACTTTCATGAGGTTTATTGATGATGTATTGAGACCCTTCACCAAATCCTTTGTGGTAGTATATTTGGATGACATCCTCATCTTCAACAGAATGTGGGAGGAGAACATGAAGCATATTAAACAGGTTTTGATCTCTCTGCAGCAGCACAAGATTTATGCCAACTTGGAAAAATGCTCTTTTGGCATGAACATGGTCAAATACTTGGGCTACAATGTTGATGAGCATGGGGTACATGTTGATCCAGCTAAGATCCAAGTCATCCATGACTGGCCAGACTCGACCACACTGACTGAGCTTCAGATATTTTTTGGACTAGACAACTTATATTGACAATTCGTGTTAGGATTCTCCCATATTACATCGGCCCTCAGCTAGGTTACCAAGGGTGGTGGCAGGGCCAAGTTCGTGTCGGGAAAAGAGAATAAATTATCATTCGATGATCTGAAGTATCTCTTATGCTCATATCTAGTACTTTAGTTTCCCGATCTACAACAACCATTTGAGATTGAGATTGATGCACATGACTATGTTGTGGGTGCAGTTCTCACTTAGCAAGGGCATCCAGTGGCATACCATATTGAGACACTCTCTGATATTGTCCATAAATACCCCACCTATGACAAGGAAATGTGTTCCATTTTACAAGCCTGTCGTCAATGGAAACATTACATTCTAGGGAAAGGGACGATCATACACACTGATCACAAGCCTCTACAGTTCATCTAGACACAGGGGAAATTGTAGAATGACCACCATAAGAAGTGGTCCACCTACCTGCAACAATTCCATATCAACATCAAGTATAATACAGGTATCTCCAATCATGTTTTTGACTTCCTCAGTCGGTCTCATGTGACTGCACTCACCACTGTGCTCCATTCCTATGGACATGATGCATCTGAGTGGCCCCAACTTTATCAACAAGATCTAGACTTTGCCACTGCATATCATCTCTTGGGTACAAGTGAAATTGTCACTGATTTTCACATTAAGGATGGAATCTTATGCCACGTAGGACATCTCTATGTTCCTACAAGATAACGTGAAAATATGATTTTGGAAGCCCACTACAGTTGGGTGGTAGGACATTATGTTGTAGAGAAAATTGTGGTCGTTCTTCATAAAAAAAATTATTGGCCAAAACTTTGACAGGATGTCAGCAAATATATCATATCTTTCACTGCATGTGTCATTTCCAAGCCCACCATCAAGAAGCAAGGCTTATACACCCCTCTTCATATTCTCGATAATCCTTGGGAATCAATCTCAATGTACTACATGTCTGGTTTTCTGTCCACGAAGCAAGGAAATGACTGTGTGTTTTTGGTTATTGATCAGTTTTCGAAGATGGCCATCCTCACAACATGTATGAAAAATGTCACAGTGGAAAATACTTCCAAGATCTTCTTCGAATGAGTGTGGGTCCACTTTGGGATACCACAGACCATCATCTCCAACCAAGACATCAAGTTCCTCAACACCTTTTGGTTGAGTCTCTGGTCTCTATTGGACACCAAGGTCACAAAATACACTTCTTTCCACCCCCAAACCGATGGCCAAACAAAGGTCATCAATCGCATGATTGTGCACATCTTGCGCATGTACAATTCTAATCATCCATGTACATGGGGAGAGAGTCTCCCATATGTCCAACACAGTTACAACAGGGATCTCCATAGTTCCACCGTCCATAGCCCATTTCAGGTGGGTCTGGGATTCCAACCCTTGGGTCCCATTGATGTTTCACTTCCTCTTTCCACCGCACAGACAAAATCTTCCCCTGATCATTCTATGATTGGCAAAGCCACCATATTCATTGAGTCGATTCAACACATCCGCCAACAAGTCGAGGAGATTTTGTAGAAATCCAATGCTAAGTATAAGCAGTGCCATGATCAACACAGGGTACCACACCAATTTTAGGTTGGCGAAAAAGTTTCGTTACATTTGTAGAAGGAGCATCTAACCGGGCCCCATCGAAATATTTTCCTACTTTGTTATGGGCCTTACACTATCACCAAGGTTGTGGGTAGCAATGATTTTGAGCTTAGCACTCCACCCTTCATTGGTCTGCATCCAGTATTCAATGTGGACCTCCTTCAGCCATATTTTCCCCCATTATTGGACACCTCTGAGATCAGAAAACACATGACACCAACAGATCTCAACCTTGAATACATGGAACAAGCATCCACCGATCAGATAGTGGACACATAGGTCAAGGGCACTCGCGAGCAGCGGATCCAACTTTATCGGGTTGTCAAGGAAGGGAAATGCCTACACCAAGGCAAGTGGCTAACCTCGGGATGAATCCAACATAATTTTCTTCACCTGATGGGGGATATCAACAAATGGAGACCATTTCTTCCTAAGGGGGGATAATTGATCTAGGTGGATATTGTTGTCCACCCACCTATTCCAACTGGATTCTCGTGTCCCTTTTTTATTTAGCACGTTCTTTTGTACTTCTTTGTAATTGTGATTTCTACACTTCTGGGTCTGTGTGAAGCCCCACACATCCTCTAGGTGGATACATGTGGCATCTTTCCTAATCCAACTGGCTTATTTTGTATGTTTTCATGTCAGCACATGTTGTTGTACTTCCAGGGCCGTTTTGGGGCCCTAAACGTTGTATTTTTGGCTCGCCATAGTCAAACTGTAAACAAAGTCAGAGTTTGATGGAATAATGTGTATCTCTCTGGAATACCTTTCCAACGAGATATCATGTGTCTAAAACGGAGGTTGTATGTAAAATTTACGACCCTTGGAAGTTGAGGTACCAAATTACACCAACTTACCCATAGGGCCCACATGACTTTTGGTGTTTCACCTTCTAGGGTTAGGTTTTGGGATGTCTCGAGTTTTGGAATTCATGAGTAATATCAAAAAGGCCTCTGGAGCCTCATTGTAATCCATTCTTCTAAGATGGATGTGTGTATCAACCACATCTCTTATCAGAAATAGTTATCACCATTCGAGCAAGTGTTTCAGTTCTGCAGTTTTACAGTTTCATCTTATTTCATTATTTAATAGAATATATTGTTCATTGGATATTTGTGTTATTCTTCATATCTCTTTGTTTACTTTATTCATTCTGTTAATCAGTTCGTCCTTCTCCTAAATCCAGATCAGCAAGTCACCAAGAATCACTAACCATTTGATAGGGAAACTTGGTGAGGGTTCTGCAGGGAAAGTGTGACAAGATGAATACTTGTGACTTGAGTCTTTCACTCCAATTATAAATGCACATTGAGTAATCCATAATGTAAATTGTTGCATCAATTTTAAGGAAATGAGTTGGAGCTCATTCGTAGGAAGATTTGGTCTATTTATTTTAGTCAAAGAATGTCCAACTGTAACTGGACCTTGATCTGGTCAAGATTTTCTCATAATATAAATTTCATGCATCCACGTACTTCATTTAGACATAAGTATAACTAGCATGACCTTGATATTGTCAACATATGTCCATAATATAACTGTCATGTATCCACACACTCTATTTGGACAGAAGTGTAACTAACAGGACTTTGATCTAGTCAAGATATGTCTAGAATATAATTGTTAAGAGTCCACATACTTTATTTAGATAGAAGTGTAACCAACAGGACTTTGATCTAGTCAATATATGTCCAAAATATATTTGTTATGTGTCCACATACAATTAGTTATATTCAGGAAAAGATATTATAAATCAAGATATGTATTGATTGAATTGGTAGGGGTGTGCATGAGAAAATAATAAAAAGGTTATGTAAATTGTTCAAAGAAACTGAACTGAAGATATATCATATCGATTTTTAATTGAAGAGAAATGTCTTATGAAATTTTTAGTTTCCCAAGGAATTTTTATTAGAGAAAACTGAATACAATGAGGTAGGGTGGTGCAGGGGATAGGGATGGTGTCCTCACTCTACAAGTTGGTGCTCAAGAGGATTTGTATCCTTATCCCAGTGACAGGTTGAATCCTATTTGCAAGTTGGAGCTTGCTTGTGAAGGTTGGAGCTTTCACCAAACCAGTCAGTTGGAGTTGGCTACAACATGTTGAAGTTTGTTTTACAAGTTGGAGCTTGCGGTGAGGGTTGGAACCTTCACCAAATCAGTAAGTAGGTGATTATTGTAGATAGATTGAAATATGTATATTGTGTAAGTTGGATCTTACATTAGGGATGGGTTTCCATATCATTTCGTAGCCTGGTATTGTAATGAATCAATTATAAAAGAAAATCTTTTGTGGTTTTCTCCCATTTGGGTTTCCACGTAAACTCTTTGTGTATTGTACATGTCCTTATGTGATTGTTAGAATGTTATGTATTAATGAGGTGTCCTTAAAGTGTTAAATATTATTTTAGTATATAGTATTTATTCTCCCCCCCCCATCTCTCAATACTGCTAAAGTTTCCAATAGTAATGGTGTCTTTAGACACCACCCTTATCTTCAAAAATAATTGTCTCTCTTCAATTATCTCCAGTATTGTGTTATATGTTTCATGTAATGTTCCACCATGTTTCCCAACATGGCATCAAATCCAATGGTTTAAAAACTCGACCTATTATCTACAAACCTTGTTGATTCAAACATGTGTGATTGACTCTAGGCTGGTGGTTTGTTGATTGGAACTTATTCAAATAGACTAGTCTATTTGGATATCGAAGATGGATTCAATGATTGATCCTATTGTTTTGAATGGATCAAATTATGTAGTAGGGGCACCAGATATGGAAACCCTATTGAAGATAAAACGATTGTGGTATTATATGAAGGTTGTGATTCCATATCCAACAGATGATCAAGAGAAGTTTGTTGTTGATGGAAAGATGGATGATGATGTAGGGGTCATTACAACATACATATCACGGGAGATTCATTTTCACCTCAGTGGAATCGACTGTCCTCATCAATTCTAGAAGAAGTTGAAGTCATTATTCGACCAATCCGATGAGAGCCATGCCATGTAATTGGAGAAAGAGTTGATCTCTCGCAATCCTCATTCCTTTGAGAGAATGGAGGACTATTTGGCGTGTGTCAAATAACTCCAATTGAAATTGGGAGAATGTGGAAATAAATATCAAAAGAAGGATGGATAATCATCAAGCTATTTCTTATGGACTTGAGAACACCATTTGACATGTGCGTTTCAATTTTTTGCACCAAATGGAAATAAAGCAAGGAATATGGTAAGGATTACACCTTTGAAGCTTTATGTGGTATTTTAATTACTAATAAACATAGATTTCTTGGACAAGTCAATATTGGTGGTAAACACCAAGCCCACTTTCTCAAGGGAAAAGGCAAGATGGATCTGAGGGATAGAATATGGTTTGATGCCTCTACACAGAAACCTACCTACCATGATTATAAACCTCGGAGACAAGAAGATGCACCACAATAAGGTCAAAATAAGAAGACATGTCAATATTGTGGAAAGAATGTACATGTGGAGAAACTCTTCTATAAGAAGAGAGATGACTTAGAGGAGAAGGTTAAACACCCCGAAGTAGATGTGTTTGTTGTAAATCAACCCACTAATTTCATCTTCCAAGTCATAACCTATCATGCCTTGCTATCTCATTCTACACAGAATGAATGGATGTTTGAATTTGGGTGCACTCATCACATGGCTAAGGATGCCTCCTTATTCACATGGTTGGATGAAGCTAAGGAGAGGAAAATATTTGTTGTTGATGATTTTTCTCTGGATGTTTCTCATCAAGGTGATGTTTCATGTTGACATAGGAAGATTTTCGATGTCTATCATGTGCCAAATATAATATCCAATCTGTTTTTTGTTGATCAATTAACACAGACAAGTAATATTGTAGAATTTTTACTAGATCAATTCTATGTTTTTGATATGAAAGAAAATTCGAATGTCACTGGTGAGCTTCTCAACCCAACAGAAAATTTTTACAAGTTATATAACATGACTCAACCTAAACTTGAACCTACTTCACTTGTTTCTCACACCGATGAATGAAGTTGAATTTAGCATGAGTGACACAGACACTTGAATTTTCAAAGTCTGCAGGAGCTAACAACCAAGAATATGTTTTTTGGTTTGTCGAAAGTGTTTCCCCCTGAAGGAGTCTTTAAGGCTTGTGTACTTGGGAATCATCATCAAGAACCATTCAACTCTGGAAAAGCTTAGACAGCACATAACCCACTAGAACTGGTTCACATTGATGTATGTTTCATCAATATACCTTCATCGGAAAGTGTAAGGTACATTTTGATCTTCATTGATGATTTCTCTCATTTTACATGGGTATTTTTCCCGAAGAGAAAAAACCTTTTCTTTGAGAATTTCAAGGAGTTTTGGTCCTTTGATGAAAAGAAATTTGGTCAACCCATCAAATTCTTGAGATCAGAAAATGGTGGTGAGTATGTCAATTTACCCTTTGAATAATTCTTGCTTCAATATGGTATTGAATGGAAATGGTTAGTTCTTCACACACTGCAACAAAATGGTGTCACAGAATGTAAGAATCGGACATTAGTTTTAACATTCCAGATATAAACACATAAATAGTTAGCTAGAAATTGCAGAGAAACAATGATATAACCAGAACGATGCCACAATAATACCAGAATAATACCCGAATAACACCAGAAAGAGAACTTTGATTACTGAGAAAAATGTCCACTTGCCTCTTCGAGGGGGAAACCTCCAGTAGAGAAGAGATCTATTAAAATAATATCCAATACAAAACTTCTCATACCATCTATTCCTATTTATCTATCCAAAAGAAAAATCTAGAGGAAGATCCTTCTAGAAGCGAAAGCTTCTATTAGGTATTCTTACATTTGACTCATTCATCCTTATTGCTAGGCCTTATTAATATTGAACTTTATTACATGGAAATAGATTATTCTACCCACTTGAGGGGTTAGGTAGGATAGGTCCCTAACATGTCCTCCCCCTTAGAATTAGCCTTGTCCTCAAGGCTTGAGATGAGGAAATTGTTGCAAAATGTTAGCAAGCTCCCAGGTGGCATCTGTTGGAGTTGTATCTTTCCATTGAACTAACACTTCCTTGATGGTACGTTTAGGAAGACAACGCTCTCGCTAGTCCAAAACTTCTTGTGGATGAAACCAGATGGATCCTTCTTCATCCAACTTGGGAAGGTTGGTTTGAGTTTGGCACTTAGTTCCAATCACCTTCTTTAATCTAGAGACATGAAAAACAATATGGAGCTTAGAATGATTGGGTAAATCTAATTGATAAGACACCTATCCAACGTGCTTGGGAACTGTATAAGGACCATAAAATATGGGTGCCAATTTCTAACAATGGTCGGCCTTGAGTGAATTTTTCTTATAAGGTTGCAGCCGAAGAAATACCTGGTCTCCTTCAACAAATTTTTGTTCCGAGCAACCTTGATCAGTTTTTATCTTCATGTGATTCTGATCCATGGCCAAATTCTCTTTGAGGGTATAGAGAATAGCCTCGCGAACTGTAAGTGTTTGGTCAATCGCCTGGACCTTTGATACACCTGGCATGTAGGAGAGAACTGAAGGTGGATTTTGGCCATATACTGCTTCAAAAGGAGTCATTCAAGTAGATGTATGGTAAGAAGTGTTGTACCACCATTCAACTAAGGGTAACCATTGATCCCATTGATTTTTCCTTTCAGAGGAAAAACACCTCAAATAAGTCTCCAAACACTTATTGACAACTTCAGTTTGACCATTAGTCTGGGGATGATAGGCGGTGTTGAGATGCAATTGGGTGCCTCGGAGTCTGAACAATTCTTGCCAAAAATTGTTGGTGAAATTTGGATCTCGATCAGAAACAATAGAATGAGGCATAACATGAAGATTGAAGATATGATCCATGAAAAGTTGAGCCATAGTTGATGTGGTAAATGGGTGTTGAACAACACAAAAATGAGCATACTTCAAAAGATGATCCACAACCACCATGCTGACGAACTTATTTCCTGATTTAGGTAATCCCACAATAAAATCCATAGATATCTCCCTCTAAATAGCAGGTGGAATAAGAATCGGTTGGAGTGTGCCAGGAGGTTTGATGGTTTTGCCTTTGTTGCATTGACAAACATCACATTCTACTACAAAACTGCGAACATCCTTTTTCATACCATCCCAGAAAAAAGAACATTTTACCTGGTCATAGGTTTTGGTAAACCCTGAATGCCCAGCTATGGGAGTAGCATGAATCTCAAAAAGCACCGTGGATTTAATTTGTGATTGTTTACTTAAATTCAAACGACCTTTGTAGCGAAGTTCCTCATTGTGCCAAGAGTACCCTGGGGAAACTAGAGAGATGTCTTTCAATTGTTGGATCATATGAGATATTTTAGGATCTTGTATCCATTCTTGGAACACATCTTGGAGCCAATCTGGTACAATGAAGGAGAGGGGAAAAAGGGATCCTTCATCTTCATATTTTCGAGAAATAGCGTCAACAACCACATTTTCTTTTCCTTTCTTGTAAATGATATCATAATCATAACAAAAGAGATTAGTTACCCATTTTTGTTGCTCTAGGGAGGAAGGTCATTGCTCCAGAAAATACCTGAGGCTTTGATGATCTGTCTTAATTTGGAATCGTTTCTCAAGGAGATAAGAGCACCAAAGATCCATGGCATGCATAATAGCCAACATTTCCTTTTCATAAATTTATTGGCCCAAATAGCGTTCAGACAATTATTTTCTAGTAAAGTCCAAAGGTCTTCCTTATTGCATAAGGACAACTACAATTCCTCTACCTGGGGCATCACATTTGAGGAAAAAGGTTTTGGTTAAATCAGGAAGGGCCAAGACTAGAGTAGTACACATAGCTGCCTTCAAATATTGAAAATATTGCTCTATTGCGAGAGTCCAAGTGAAAGAATTATTTTTAAGGAGAACGGTGAGAGGGGCCACAATCTTCCAATAATTATGAAAAAACTTGCGATAATAGTCGGTTAAACCCAAAAAACCACACAAGATTTTGATAATCTTGGGGCGAGTCCAATCTTGCATTGCTTCAATCTTTTTAGGATCCACCTGGACACCAACCTTTCCAACAATATGACCCAAGTACTCTACTTCTAAGTCTCCAAAGGAAAATTTAGAGTGTTTAAGGAAAAGTTGGTGCTACGAAATTAGATAGAGAATTTGATCCACATGGGAAAGATGAGATTTCCAAGTTTTACTGTAGATGAGAATATCATCAAAGAAAACTAAGACAAAATGATGGAGAAAGGGATGAAATACATGATTCATGAGGCTTTGGAAGGTGGAGGGGGCATTACACAAGCCAAAGGGCATGAAAAAAAACTCATAGCGATCCTTGTGGGTTCGAAAGGCAAACTTGGGCATGCCATCTTCTTCCATACGTATATGGTGGTAGCCAGAACACAGATCAAGTTTAGTGAAGTACTGAGCACCCCTCGACTCATCCAAAAGATCATCAATTACAGGAATGGGGAACTTGTCCTTGATGGTGAGCTTATTAAGGGCATGAAAGTCAGGACACAATCGTTAATTACCTTCTCTCTTAAGTACCATGACCACAGAGGAAGAAGAAGGGCAGGTACTGGGGCAGATAACACTCTCTTGGAGCAATTCCTGCACTATTTTCTCAATTTCATTCTTTTGGGAAAAGGGGTGATGATAAGGGAGAATATTGGGAGGAAGACTACCAGGAACAATGGGAATGGAAGGATCATGAACACCATGAGAAGGAGGAATTCCCTGAGGGGTGAAAAAACCAACTTGATGTGTGGAAAGGATAGCTTGGAGGTAAGGATGCACAGAGGGTGTCTCAACAGCTTGAATAGAATGGAGTTGAGAAATGATGTCAGAGTGGCCTTTCATGAGGATATTTTCCATACAGTGGGAACTAACGATCTAAGGATAACCAACTGTGAGATCTTGGAGTTGATACCTTTTTAGTTCTTGTTGGAATTGCATGGTTAATTTCTTAAAATCCATAAGAATGGGACCCAAAGTGTGTAACCATTTAGCACCTAGCACAATGTCAAAGCCTCCCATGTCAATGGAGAAAATATGAGATTCCATTTGGTAATGTCCAATTTGAATACATACATTTTCACAATGCCCACCACATTTCATGGACCCACCATTGGCTATCATGATTTGAAAATTATTGACACCACGAATATAGCAATTGGTTTCTTGGGAAATGCGAAGATGAATAAAATTGTGGGTAATACCACTGTCAACAAGGATGATGACCTTCATGTGCTTAATTTATCCAATGTGCTTGAGTGTTTTTGGGTCTGATAAGCCAGTGAGGGCATGCTATGAAATAAGTGGGTCAACTGCAGGTGGGTCAGTAGGCTCCTGGGTGGCATCAGGAAGGGAGGGTTCTTGAACAAGGGGAACTGTCACATCTTCTTCAGGAACATATTTGGAAATGGCCATAAATAGTTTTTTTTCCTTACACTTGTGCCCCAAAAAATATTTTTCATCACAATTATAGAAAAGAGCCTTCATTTGGCGTTCATCCATTTCAACCCTAGTTAGTTTTTAGACCTTGAGGGGAGTGACAGGGAGGTTAGGATTAGTGGGTCAAGAGCGAGGAACAAAAGGTGGTTTTTTGTTCTAGGAAAAAACAACCTGTTGGGCCTCTTTATCACATTGAGTAGCTTCCAACCAAGTTGGAGGGCGGGCCATCAGAACCTGGGATCAGATTTCATCCTTGAGACCACTGATAAAGAATTCAAATAAGAACACATCTAGCACACCCTCTATTTGAAAGGCCAAATGCTCAAAAGCAGTGATGAAGTCTTCTACTTTTCCTAACTATTTCAACTTGGTCAAACAATCAATATAGTGGGTATCAATATCAAAGTGGGCATAGAGCTCAGCAACAAAATAGGTCCAGGAAATATACCCCTGACGTGAATTTTTTCACCATTTCCACCATTTCCAGTGTTCAGGATCTAGATAGAGGACATCATAGCGAAGTTTGAGCAACTCATCAGTAATACCATGCAAAGAAAAATAATGCTCCATTTGAGAGATCCAACCTATTGGATCATATCCATCAAATTTATTGACCACTACGCGGTGAGGACGAGATTCACGATGAAAGGAGTTGGAGTGAAAATGTGGAGACTGAGAGGAATCAACATCATCAGGTTGGCCTGATGAGGAAGGTGTTAGAATATGAAGGATGTGTGTTCATTTTACCATTGAAAATACACTTTTCACCCAACCATAGGCTGAAGCCACCCTCCGAGCACCTTAACCTTGATAGAGAATCATTCCGAAAGCAAACCCTAGGCTAGATAGCCATACAAAGGGTAGCACACCTTTCCCCAAGGATAGCGCATCAAAAAAGGCTGATCAGATGTTCCAAACCCTAGCCAAGAGATAGTCTAAGCCAAAACGTAACTGCTAGCTGCAACAGTTGCACCAACAACTCTCCTCCAAACCTGCGCATAAGACTGCAACTGCACTGTGCAGAACTGGCTCTCTGCAACTGTTGAGATGTGTCAAATAAAATACTGACAACCTGTATTTATAGTGGTTTTGGAAGACTTATTGGGGCCGACTTCTCCTTCTGGGTACCTGTCTGTTCAGTATATTATTATTATTTCTGGTCGACTTCTTCTCTTTGAGGCTAATAACCTAATATAAATGATCTTCTTGAGTCGACAAATCTTCTAGGGTTATTAGCCAACTCATTAGGTTTTCTTCGTGCTTCCCGGATTATTCTATTCTCGTCAGGTTCACACATGGAGGTAAATACCTCCTGCAGCTACCATAATATCAACACTCCCTCCTAGCTAGGGAGGTATTACAGGTAATGGTCTTGAGCAAAAAACATACCATTCACCCAGTAGCATCAACATAGTTATACAGACTAGATCATGACTAGATCATGAGCACCATCATCATCAGTTGCATCAAGTACTCTAAACCATACTCTATATGACTAATCAGACATGATTCTCACTCCATAGAGTGATACAAGAGCCATTATTCTAGTCTAGAACAGTAAATTCTTTGAACCATTTTCCATCTAGAAAATCTTTGTTCATCATTCATTTGGCTGATGATTATCTCCAATAAATTGTTGATAGTATTCAATAAAATCAGAACAAAAATAGAACACAATTGTGTCTATCCATAGTAGTACATAACTACAATCCAGTGGTACACTACCACACCAAGTAACACACAAGTAATTGATCAACAATGTATAGTCACGAACAATGGAACATATCCACCACAGCAGTATACATCTACTGTCATACAGTCTTCATAACAAACATCTGATAGCAACCTGCACAGAAACAATGTTATGATATAAACTGAATCATCTGGGCCAATATTTCACTCACATCTATGAGATCTGAAAGAATATATGCCCTCAGTGTATAACATCAACAATGGGTTATCTACCCTATTCTTCTCAAACAAGGAAGAATGATTATTTCTCATTTTTGAGCCTGGACCATTCATCACCCTAGGCCATTCCTCCTACACTAATCAAAGTGCACCCTGGAGAGAATGTATAAACCCTAAGGAATGCCTGTCCCTGATTGTTGAGCCTGGACCATTCCCCACCCTGGGCCATTCCTCTTACACTAATCAAAGTGCACCCTAGAGAGAATGTATAAACCCTAAGGAATGATTTTCCGGACCATTTCCTCTGTTAACCACAAGAGGAAAAGATTGTCCTGTATCAACCTCCAAAACGGACCATTCCTCATGTTAACCACAATGAGAAATTGTTGTCCGACAAGGCGGGCCAGTCTTCTTGAGTAACCCTCAAGAAGAGAGACTGCCCTAGACTACTCCCCATGTTAACCATAATGGGAAGTCGATGTCTATGATACATCAACAATCTGGACCATTTCCCATGTTAATCACAATGGGAAATCGTTGTCCGTCAGAAATCTCAATCCACTTTTCGAACATGAAAGCATTTGTCCAAGATGGACTATTTTTCAATCTTGAAAAATGAATGTCTTCAATAATATTTTTAGTGCTCCCTCCCAAACTGGGAGTCATCTCTTCCTTTTTCAATAAGGAAGTCGTTTCCACGAGCTCTATCTTGATTACGCAAACTCTTTCATTTTGGATAGAATATTTACCAAAATGTCTGCTTATCTGCTCATCTATGGAGATATGTATTGGAGAACCACTTTCTCCTTTCTGGACTTCATCATGGATAATGTAATGCTTGATTTCAAATGTACTTTAGTCTGGAACACTGTGAAGGCTTCATGTAGCTCTGAACAATAGAGTATGTCATTGTTGGAAAAACTGGAACATATCCATGTGGCACTTCTTCTGTCATCATGAGATTTGATCTTCTGAGTAATCATCTTGATGTTATAGGAAATCTTCACCACGCTTCTTCTATGCACTCGAGGTTCTCCACCAAGTTATCTTCTTCTATCTGCATACAAGGGTCTCTTTCTGGTATGCCTCAAGGTCTTGAGATTTCTCTTCATACGCTCTTTATTCAATTTGTCTGGAGAACATTCTTTGCATTCATCTGATGTAGAATTTCAACTCATGGATGTTGCGGATGATATAATGACTCATGTAGAGATAAGTCTAGTTTACTGGAACAAGTAATCATCATAGTCTAGTTTTGGATCTTACAATGCTTTCATTCATAAGTCTTCCATACACTTTTCTTCATCATGACTTTCAGTTCCTCTGCTTGATTTCTTTTATTGAGTTTACATCAGGCTGACAATCTTGTGATTCTTGATATAATGACTGGTTGTTCTGGCTTCTCTTTCTTTCTTGGAATCTTCATGTGTTTCTTTAGTTCTCGGGTCTGTGGAGTTTCTTATAGATTCCATGCCCTAAAGATTCCATCATAGGATACTTTAAGGCTTCTCTTTGAAGAATATGTACTGTCTTTCATGGCTGCTATCATGGATATATACTTCATCATCTTCAATGAATCATAGGATTAGCTCCCTCCTAATCCTTGCTTCATGTATGAGTGTGTATAATCAGCTCCCTCCATCTTCTGCAATATATAATTGGATTTCTTGTTTAACAGAGTCCATGCTTCCATCTTGTTGTCTTCTACAAAACATCATAAGTCTTTTTCCAATTTTTTCTCAATTGTTGACTTATTTCTATCTTTGTTTCTTCTAAGTCTCTTCATAATTGATTCGGCTTATCTTGCAATAGCTTCCACATGATTTGTATTTCATCTTTTCATGTGTATTATCTAATGATATCCATTCTTATCTTGTTGTTCTTCCATAGGTATAGTTCTTCTTGGAATTCATTATCTTCCAAGAGATAGATATACAATATATGTACAGAGACGATGCAAACAAGATATGTACAAGAAATAAGAAGAGTTTTGTTACCTTTAGAAGAAGAAGTCTCTTCCATCCTTCTTAGTCTTCTTTGTAGGTTCCTTTTCTTCGACAATTGATGCTTCGTCTTTCTCCTTCCTTTTTCTTTAGCTCGGGACAATGATTCTTGTAGTGACCATACTTTTGACAATTGAAGCATTGTACTTCTGAAATGTCTTTCTCTTGATTTGGCTTCCTCATTGAACCAAACTTCCTTTTGTTCCTGAAGTTATTGAATCTTGTTGTGAAGGCTTGATCATTGTACTTATTTTGGGGTTTCTCTTTTGCACTAATCCTTGATTCTTATTGAGAACAGTAAGTCCAAAGTTCTTCAAATGTTGGATACTCCTTTCTTGTGTTCATGCTTGCGACAAATGCATCCCACGTCTTGGGAAGACCATTGAGTACTATGTTTACCAACTCCTTTTCTGAGATTATCTCTTCAATAGCTTGTAGTTGATCTCTTAACTGAGATATTCTTACAAAATATGATGTTATGCTATCCTCATCATTCATCTTCATGTCACGGAGCTCATTCTTCAGACTCATAACTTGTCCAATGTTTCTGACCGAGAAGAGATTTGTTAGGGAATTGTACATCTTCTTCGATGAGTCAATATGGGAGATGTAGGGTATCAAGTGGTATTTTATAGATTCCACTATGATACTCATAGCATTGGTATCACTGTCTTTGAACTTCTCCATAGCTACAACGTTCTGTGATTCCTTCTCTTTTCCTTCTTCAAACTCTGGCTTCACGATCTTTCCATTCACGATATCCAACACTTTATTCTTGGCAAGGATGAGGTCATTTCTTGTCTTCCACGATATGAAGTTAGAGGCTCCATTTAACTTGTTCTCTGACTTCATAGAATAAGTCATGGCTGCTTTGACTTGGTCAAACCCTAGATTTGACCATAAACTTAAACTTCATGTCTTGGCTTGTTGAGAGTATCAGGAGATGCGCTAGGCTAGAGCGAATTGATCTATCTAGATATTAGGTCAATCCATTCACTTAAGGTGCCACAACAAGAGGATTAGGGTTTTTGCAACTCCTCCTGCTAGTAACCCTAGCGACAGTGTCTTGGAAGCTACTTCTGCTAGTAACCCTAGCGACAGTTCCTCAACGAGCTCAATATCCTAAAGGCTATGTTTCCTTCCAACATTTAGACTGAATGAAGGAGGTGTGGGCCCATAACCTGTTAGAATATGAAGGATGTGTTCCCGTTTTACCATTGACAATACCCTTGTCACCCAACCATAGGCTGAAGCCACCCTCTGAGCACCTTAACCTTGACAGAGAATCATTTCGGAAGAAAAACCTATGCTAGATAGCCATGCAAAGGGTAGCACACCTTTCCCCAAGGACAGTGCATCAAGAAAGGCTAATCAGATGTTCCAAACCCTAACCAAGAGATAGTTCAAGCCAAAACATAACTACTAGTTGCAGCAGCTGCACCAACAACTCTCCTCCAAACCTGCGCACAATACTACAACTACACTGCCCAGAACTGGCTCTCTGCAATTGTTGAGATGTGTCAAATGAGAGACTGGCACCCTGTATTTATAGTGGTTCTGGCAGACTTACTGGGGCCAAATTCTCCTTCTGGGTACCTGTCTGTTCAATATATTATTATTATTTCTGGCTGACTTCTTCTCTTAGAGGCTAATAACCTAATATAAATTATCTTCTTGAGCCGACAAGTCTTCTAGGGTTATTAGCCAACTCATTAGGGTTCATTCTTAATTCCTGGAGTATTCTATTCTCGTCAGGTTCACATGTGGAGGTAAATACCTCTCGCAGCTACCATAATATCAACAGAAGGACCCGTAGGGAAGTTCAATAATTCATTGAAAACAGACTGGAGGGAGGTCAATTGGTTGTGAGGTTGGCTTCCATGTTGTTAAACTTGTGCTCTAATTTGTCAATGCAGGAATTTGTAGAATCCATCTGAGATGTGAGATGTGAGATGGAGACATGGGCTTGATTGATGGAAGTTTGGAGTTCTTGGTTGCGAGTGGTGGCCATTTGGAGAGGGTAAGTGTGGGTAAGGAAAACAATGGGTGGGTGGGACCACAAAAAAAATCACTTAGAAGTGATAGGTACCACGATGATCAGTGTGTGAAGGGAAATATAATGGAATAGGAGGAAAAATAGGAAACTGGGAAGGGTTTAGGTCCACTGAAACAAAAAGGATTAAAAATGAAGGGTATGACTGTGATCAAGGATAAAAGGGGAATCCAATGGAATAGGTCTTGTTGGAGCCGCCCCTGTTTTTTCACCTTATGCAAATTTGGAAAAATCTGATACTTGTGATCTAGAGTTGTTTCTTCTTTAACTTTCCTTCCAAAAAAAAAATCATAAGACTCTGAGAGAACTTTCGTTGCCAGAATAGTAATGCTTTATCTCTTACGAAGGACCTGTTTTTTACGAGCATGTCTTTCCTTAAGGTTCTTAAGATTTCATAATCTCGCAAGTTGGACACTTTATATCTCGAATTCACAAGTCCCGAGTCTCGAGAATGCGAACTCAGTTTTAATCTTCGTCCAAAGCAAAAACAGTCAAAGAC
>JZKD02S2441107.1:0-27547 GCA_000966675.3 Picea glauca
GAAATAGGCTTAAAATTTTAGTAGGGGGGGTGGGGCTTTCTTTTTACTTGTAAAATCAAAATTAAAGGGGGGGTTGTTGCGGCCACAACAAATGGCGACACATTGGAAGAACCAGTTATCTCTGTCAATAGAATTCTAGGGCCTATACTTCAGATCTGAATTTTAAAGATAAGTTCAACAAACTGCAAAAACCTTTCAAATAATCATGGGTACCACAATGATGCCAAAATTATAAAAGATATAACCGAATATTTCTAATACTTGTAATATTACACACCCTTTTCAAAGAGACAAATAGGGAGATAAATTACTTTATTGGCTGCACACTTCAGATGGTTTTGGTATGATCATGAGTTTTCACTTTTATAAAAGGAAAACATCTACATAAGTGTGTTCCTCATCTCTCTTTTCCCAGACATTTCTTTGCTTCCAATGAGCATGGCCCCGACAAAGTTGCCTTGGTATCGTACAAGCATAGCCCCGCTTCCAACAGACATCCATAGCCCCGACGAGTTTACTTGTACTTCCCACACTATTTATAGTGATTTTAATTTCCTTTTTATTTCAAAAAATTCTCACCCATTTTAGATTTAGATATAAATATGCATGTCCACATAGGGTGTGAAGGAAGCGAGGTGATACGAGAGTTGTTTCGATTTGCTGAGTAGATGTTTTGCATTTTAGTTTAACCTGTAGGTATCCCCAAAAACCATAATAGTATTGGCCATTTTATTAATTTGAAGTGAGTGGAGCTCAAATAAAAGAGAAGATAGACACTTTCCTATACTTATGGATTAGCATGGTATGCTCAACAGGCATATGTGTTCCACCACAACTATCAGTCCATACCTACAACTGAGAACTTCATGAATGTTCATTCAAATAGAGCATCCCATGCATCTTATGACTTGTAAAAAAATTATTCATTGTGTGACCAGAATCATACCAACCCCTCACTCAAATTTAAAGAGTAATCCTCAAGGAAAACTAAGAATTCAATACAGCCCAGGGAACATACTAGCATTCAGATCAAAAGATGGAAGGAACATGTACAAGTCGAAAGAGAGGTTGAAACCAAAAGTCAATTCATGAAAACAAAAACTAAACTAAAATAAATCTGAAGCTAAAATGTTAGTCATCAAAAGGACGAAAACTGGTTGAGAAAGAAAACAACAAAACCTAGCAGCAAGCAACAAATCTGGTTCAACAATAGTGAAAGTGTTTTTAGTGAAAGCTCAAATGTAAGCCAAGGGAAATAACTAGTCAAGAAAATATAACCAATCAACATTAAGCCCAACATAAAAAATTCCCAGAGTAGATATCTGAAATGAAGGACAAAGAATATTACGAGAATTGATGGTCGGTGTAAAAGATTTGCAACACAATTCTTCAATCCAACTATCTTTCATTCAATCCAACAAGACAAGTTTCCAGAAATCAAGCAACGTGGGTTAATGTAGATGCTCAATCCAAACAAATTTTCAAAAATTAATTTCATGAAATATTCCATAAACCAATATGCTCTCAAGATCTCTCGACATAAGCAATTCCTTTGCAATTTTGAAAACGCCAAATTTTCCAATAATGAAAATTACATTTCTCACCAAAGCACCAATTTCTCTTTGCCATAAAAGATAATCATTAATACCAAATATTCATTCTAATGATGAAAATAAATATTACATCTATGGAGGTTATCAAAATAGTCATTAAAAAGACTCCAAACAATGACTAGATCATAAAACAATATGAGAATAAATGAATGTGAACATATTTATGATTAGCTATTGAGTTGGTGGCAATCTTGGTTGATTAAATATGTTGCAAAGGAATCTGAGCAACCAAGTTTGGATTAACACTTCCCTAAGTTTCCTTCATTTCAAGAGAAATTTTTTTGAGTTGTTGGTCACATAAGACATTTCCCATCGTGCATAACAAAATAAAATGACATGATTATCTCTTAGACAGTTTGAGAGAAGCTCTTCCTATGAATGAATAACTTATTAGAATGAAATTAAACTAAAAGAAAGTGAAGATCAAAATTAAAAATAATCCTAAAGCATACTAAGCTAATGTAAACTTAAACTAAGTTAGTTGTCATAAAACTCTATGTAAAGGTCAGTGTTGTCATCAAGTATTCATGTGTTGTTCACTCAACCAAATATCACAACCTTCTTCCTGGGATATGAGCACTATGTGTTTTCCCTCAATATTCCTTTCACCAAAATAATTTAGTGTCATGATTGTTTTGAGATTGGATCTTTGGACACAATGTCTTGTTCCTAAAATCAGAGTCAATCAAATTGAACAAATAGGACCATTAGACTCCAATTTATTTTTTCTTCTAAAGATATCAATCCACCTACAAACATTAATCATAAAAATATGATTCAAAGATCATCAACATTGTAACCCCAAGGTATGTGTTTCCTTTGATTATAGACGATAATGATGTGAAGCATTAGCATGATCATCTTCAACCTTGTGAGAGGCAAGAGGAAATCATCGTGAAATGATAGCAATTAATACACTCTGGAAAGGTGTGAATGATCTTGGGTCACAACCTAGATAGATTGAATTCCCCAAGCCAAGTGAAAATTAGAAATAGAAATTGAATAAAGTGAGTAAGATCAGATTTCTAATAGGTGATAATATTAGCATGGTGGGAAATTTCATGAAACTATTATCCTCAATCTCTCAAGAGTGTTCCAAGTAGAGAAACCATAAACCACTTCCTCGAGCTTACACATGTCAAAGAATAAGAAGAAAGTGAAATGAAAAAAAAAAAAGTGTATATCTTCTCTCTCCACTAGATATGTTTTCCGCTCAAAAGAATAAGACATATAATCTGGAAAAAAAAATCGCCAAGCTCATGAGTATGAGAGATCAAATATAAGATATTCCAAACTAACCCAAACAATGCTTATCTTGTTTTATCATGAATAAATTGATTTTCAGTTTAAGGAGTGTTGAAGAGTGTGGGTCCCAACAGATTGATCAGTTATATCCCCCCAAAGAAAATCAAGTTTTGAAAATTATTACCATGGTCGAGATCAAAATAAATGTTGAGAACTCAAACTTAAAAGCCTTATAATTTGTCTTGACATATTCTATAAAGATACTAACAAATCCCAAGCATTTGAATGGTTTCAACATGAGATAAGTGTGTAATTCTCAACCATGATAAAATTCAAATTACTCAAGAATGTGACCATAATGAGTGACCTAAGATTAGCAAGTCGAAAGGATGGAAGATACCTTACAAGAAAATATCATGTCTGAAATTTCATGATTGACAGTGCTAGGATTGAGTCTTTAGTGGACCAGTGAGTTGGGGAATACAAGGGTTGATTCCCAATTTTATGAAAAAAATATCAGCAAAAGATTTAAATTACCATGTTGTCCAAGACGTCAAAAACATGTATCTAGACAGTGTAAATGAACATATCTTTTTGTTGTGTATGAGAGGAAGCTTGGGTGAAGAGAGCTGCAAGATAATAGATGAACATCTTCCTTGAAAAACTAATTGAACAAATCATAAGATATGTTTAGCCAGTGCTCAAAAATTAAAACGAAAAGTGCTAATGAAAAATAACTCAAACGAAATAAAAATCAACAAAATTTTGTTGGAATACGGAGAGGGGGCGAGAGGGGTGAATCAATATTATCACTTTTACCACTTTTGACCACAATATATAAACTTCAACTTTATTAGCAGTATATCATCAATATATCATGTATGATTGCATTTAATACATCATGATCATATAATCATAAGTAGCATCACATCAACAACATCACATCAAGTACACAATGCACCATATTTTACGTGGAAACCAAAATGGGAGAAAACCGCAAAATGAATTATTATACATATCAAGAATTCATTCATAGGAAGCACCAACTTCCCAATTCTCCAACTACAACTGGAAGGAGGATCCAACTCCCTATTTGGAGGCTCCAACATGAAGGAAGCTACAACTCCATGAATTCTCTAGCTACAACTAGAAGGAGGCTCCAACCCCCTAGTTTACAGGCTCCAACTTAAAGGAATCTCCAACCCCCTAGTTTATAGTCTCCAACTTGAAGGAATATCCACCTCTCTATATTCCATGGCTCCAACCAGAAGGAGGATATGACCCCCTAATTTACAAGCTCCAACCTGAATGAATCTCCAACTCCCCAACTTCTTCGGATCCAATCGGAAGGAGGCTACAACCCCTTTCCTCGCCCCATCCTGCCTCCCTGAAATATAAGTGTAGAACAAATTGTCACTACCACAATCACCGCCACTCTCAACCTGTCACTGTATCAAACATGTCACATCAACCTATCATTATATCCAACCTATCACATAAATATGTCACCATAACCAACCTGTCACTATATCCAACTTGTCACTGTCAACCTGTCGTATCAACTTGTGACTAACATACCATCAACCTATCACCACGGTTGATACTCAACATCAACAAACACGATCTACGCATATATCATATACCAAGAACATATCTAAAATAGATGCTCAACATCACCAATGCATTCCTCTCCCAAGAATGTACCAACATCACCAACATACCATCACAAGATATGTGTCTCAACCATGTACCAAAACTTGTTCCATACTATGTACCAAACTTGTGCCATACCATGTACCAAACCTATGCCAAACTTGTACAATATCAAGCATCAAATGTGTACCACAATCGTGCATCAACCATGTACCATACAATGTGAAAACACATGTACCATGAAGTGTACCTCAACCAAATACCATCTCAATTATGCCATACACCATGTACCAATATCACCAAGAGATGTATCTCATACATGTGCTACCATATACCAAGTGTGTACCTCAATCATGTACCAACATCAAAAATATATGTCTCTAATAATGAATCACAACCATACCAAACCAGATACCAAGATAACCAAGAATGTGCTTCTAACAATGTATCATATCATCACCAATATTACACATCAAATTTCCTCACTTTGATAATGTCACATTCTCATTGTCGTAAGTGTCGTAAGTGTCACACTTTTGTCACAAGTGTTGTAAGTATCGCATTATCTTCATGTAAGTGTCGCATCGTGAACGACACAATTGATACAACCCCTAAATCATGTTAGAAGAAGAAGCCCCATCATTCAATAGTCGGAACAAAAAATTTTTCTATGAGAATTGGTCATCTTGACAACTTTTGAAAGATCAACGCTTCCTTGCTCATATGCAGGGAGCGCTAGCACTCTTTGTCTATCTAGCAGGGAGCGTTGAAGCGCCATGTTGCCCATTGTAATGGAGCGTCAAATTGGTTGAGAAAATCTTGGGAGAAATCCCCTTTTCTCTAAGGACAGCTATGGATGGATCGAGTTAGTTTTGCTTGAATCTAACTCTCAGGCTGCATCTAAGCGAGATATCACAACTAATGGAGTCATATCCTCAACTAATACCAAATATAACCAAGGTGGTTGAGCCTCTCAAAGCCTATAAATGGAGGCATTCTCATGGTGAACAAAGAGGGAAAATAATCAACAAAGCATTGCTATTCTGATCATGGATCTTTCGAGCAAGGGTTTGGACGAGGAGGACTTGGAGAGGTTGTTGCAACATCATATGAAGGTTGTAAGTGTCATTTTAAATTTCTCATCAATATACTTGGCCTATTTCCTTCTAGTATGTGTTTACATGTACTTGTCTATGCTTGTTTTAATCTTTCATAGATAGATTGATTTTGTCTAATCCATTAGAGTATGAGATAATTGTTTGTCTCTTGTCATTTGTTGCAGGTACTAACTCGTAGATTGGAGCATCTTGGACAAACTTCAAAAGTGAGGTACATCATACTATCCCTCTTAATCTCTTTTGCGATGGGAATAATTAATCTGTAGGAATGGTAGTGTCCAAAGGTAGTTTTATGTCTTGGTAGAGGGGTTTGTACTCCAAGGGAAGATTCACCTATATTCAGGGGAATTATTCTGTAACATAAATTGGCGACTCCATTGGGGATCAAATTTTTTCAGTTTTTGTTCTTTCCTTTGTCTTTCCCTACCTTTTGTCTATATTTCAATCATGTTTTCAGATTTGATCTATCCTTACATTTTTTCATTTTTGCTAAGTTGTCTTATAGAGTATCTGATTGAATTTCCCTGAGTTTTTGAGTTTTCTATTTTTTTTTTCTAAAACTTGTCTCAGGGCTAGCACCCTCTCCAGTTTAAGTCAGAGTTTTGATAGTCTTATCAGCGCTCCCCCAGAGTGTATTAGGGAGCGTTGTAGCGCTCTGGTGCCTTGATTACCAAATCGCAGATTTTTCTTGCTTCTGAAAAATTGTTGACTGTTTTCTTACTGGGCATAGTCCTTTGATCTTCCTCTCTGGCTCAGATCCTATTATGTCAGATGATGTCTTTTGTTTGACTTAAAACTTGTTTATTTTCATTCTTTTAGTCTTGATTGGGTTTATCTTTCCTTATTGCAAAATCAACCATTTTTCTCAAACTTGGTTTCTTTTTGCTGTTTTTTTTCGATTGTCTGATTTATTGGAGGTTTTTATAAGGAAAGTTATTGATCTTAGCATTGTTCTCTTTGTCTTTTATCCTTTACTCAATTTCGGAATGCTATTAAGTTTGATTCTTTTTTTTTGGGTGTTTTTCTTTGAGTGGATGGTTTGTTCTTATTTTAGTCTCTTATTGACTATTGAGAGTGTCTTTGTTTGTGTTCTTTTGCTCTTTATTTTTCAAATCACTGCAGTGAATTCATTTTTCATTATTAGTGAAAGCAAGAAGCATAAGACGAACTTTGCAATTTTCATTTGCAATCAAACAAAGAAATACTCTTATGCATTGGTTTTGAATATTGGAAAGGTTTTCTTTATAATTTGACATTTGTTAGAATTCTTGTTGAGAACGAAATAGCATAAAATTTTGCATTCTTGAGTGCTTGTTAGTGAAAGAAAAGAAACTCTTCTCCTTCTTGTATCTAGAAGTTCATTGAAAAAAAAAATTGCATCTCATTATTTTCATCTTTGTGGAGTCGAGTATCAAACATCATCAATTTTACTATCATTCACCTTTGTGTAACAAACAACCATGAAAATAAATGCTAATTAAAATCAAACTAGAAAATTTTATTTTTAAGACCTTTACACCAATACTGGACTAGGACTAGAGCTTTGAAATAGGATGTGAGAATAACTCTCCAAATCATTCAAGATAAACTTAGAATCTTGCGATAGGGAGAGTAAATCTGACTTTTGTATAAGCATAGTTGGGATCCCCCTCTCACACAGGGGTTACACACGAGGTCGCATTCGGGAGAGAAACGAAGATTATACCTTTGAGGCTTCACCGTTCATAATAGTATGATCATATATTGGGGGTTATTCTTGAGGCCTAAATATTTTCATTTGGTCTCGGAGCTTCATGAATTTCAAATCCGTTCGTGGTCCTCTAGATTTTACGAATCCACTTGTCCTTAGTTCTCTTGAAGGATTTCAGACTTGATATCTTGCCCATACGTTTGGACTCCACTGTCGAATGTATCCACCCAAAGGATGACTATGAGTTGGTATCCTTAGTAGCCACAATATTTAGGGTCCCTACATGAAGTGATGGTGAAGGAAATTATTCACTGTACCTGGAACAAACATTGGTCAAACTCACTCAGGCTCCTTAGAGGGTAACCCACGGGTAAAACCGTGAGGAAGCTTGCACCAAGGTGTAATTTTGTTAAGCAGGTCGTTAACTAAATTGATCCACCCGCACATATCCTATCCCCTTCTCACTTTGATCACATGATATTGGATTTCATCACCAACTAGTATGTTCATTGAGAGAAGGTAGTGTTTGCTTGTTGGTCTTCTAGATTTTTTAGCAAGTGATGTTTGTTTACTTTAAGTTGTCTTAAAAAATTGGTATTGTGGTCAATAAAGGTCTTCATAGATCACGTAGGATGCAAGGGTTTTTTCCAAAAGGATATGAACCCTTACCTCCTAATTCACCTAAAGACACTTACTGTGAAGAGGTTGAGAACCATTCAAACACTGGGAGTGTTGCTACTCCTTTGCTATAAAATCCCAAGAGATCCTTAGTTATGCTTTAGGAAGGTTCCACCCTTCCTGTAAACCCCGCTTTTCAAATTCCTCTCGATCCACTCCTTGTTCGATTGGATTCCTCAGGTAACATTATAGTAGAATATTACCCTCACCTACCATCAAGGCCATATAATCAATTATATATGGAACCAATACAACCAAATTTTAATGAATAATACACTACCCCTGTCTGTTCTACTGAAATGGTATATCCACACCAAAATCTTATTCGTTCGATATGGATAACTCCATCGGGATGAGACCTTTATGAAAAAATTAATTTTAGTTGACCACCTTTTGACCCTCAGCATGCCTCTACTATCATTGGTACAGAGGCAGGACCGTCAGGTCAACCCATTGACTGTCTCATCAAACCAACAACCAATATTGCTACCACTTTAGAGAAAGTTCACAGTGAAAAAGGATTTATGTTACCGAGTCAGTTGCAAATAACCTTGACTATTACACCTCATATCCCTCTTCAAACTACAACTTTGTATACTCCACATAATATTGTTCGGACATCTTCGCATCACAGAATGAAAAACCCTGCCACACAATTGAACCCAACTGCGGGTCAAATCCATACCAAGGGGCAATCGTCCTCCAACATGCAAATTTTGACTGGGGGGCAACTCCCTCTTACCGGTCATACCCTAGCTGCTACCTAATAAATGGCAGGGAAAAATCTCAACCTTCATTCACTGAAAACCCCCCACAATCCTGGGGACCACCCCAAGAAAGTCAGTTCCATCAACCACATCAAGGAGGACCATCAAACCCTAACCCGCAAGGAGGAATCCCAAATCCCAATCCTTCTGGACTACATTATGGAAAACCATTCCTGGCAGTCTTGAATCCCACTTGGGGTCCTCAAGTTCAATCATCTTTTCCTCCCTAAGGGCCAAATCATTACCCTCCTTAGGGTCAACCTAGTTACCCTCCTCAATGGAAACTTGTTTATCCTCCTCAAGCAAACTATCCTCCCCTGGGTTACATTGGTTATCCTCCCAGGGGAAAATGGGTTTCCCCTCTCCTTTTATGCACATTCCTCAACAATAAATCCTACCTTTGTTGGTCAACAACAACAACATATGGGAGGGCCTACTAGCTACAATTATCAACCTCAACTAGTTTACGAACCTATTGGTGTCCCTATGCCACACTAGTATCATCCATGGGTCAATCGAAAGCTATCGTTCTTAGCCACTCTAGATCTATCGGATCTGTCAAGATTGAAAAATGATCCCATATTACATTCTCCATTTTGGCTAGTTATTCTTTCTAAATTTCCTTCCGATATTCCAAAATTTGACGGTAAACCCGTTGAAGACCCTAATAACCATGTCATGATTTTTCATCTATGGTGTTCATCAAATTCACTAATGGATGATTCTATTCGGTTACATCTTTTCCAACGTACACTTACGGGTACAGTGACTAAATGGTACATTGAATTACAACGTGGAACTTTTCAAGAGTTTAATTCACTTGCCATGGCTTTCCTCACACACTTTCAATTACCTATCCGCTATGAAATTGGCACAAAACTTTTGATCTCCCTTCGTCAGACCAAATCCGTACATATATCTAAACATATTCATGAGTGGAGACGACGACAACGACGGTTGATCAAAGCAACAATTCCTAACCAATTGTGAATTTAATGGTTAATCAAATCTCTTTTGCCTCCAATCCTTGGTGACGTAGCCATGGGTGGTGTCGTTATAGAATATGAATCCATTGCTTGTGCCCAGTTTATGGACTTGGTTTATTCCCAATCTGGTACTTTGTATGAATTGATTCCAAATGATCCCCATCCATCAACCGATCCATCAAAACCATCCTCCACCGCTCATGCAGATGGAGTTATCGGTTCCGCCAAAACCCAGTTCAGTTCACAGTTGACCGGCATGACCCATCATTCATTCATTTCCCCTGCTACCAAATTGAATTTACTCTCATCAAACTCCCCCCCACTCTAATATCTGAGGTGAATGTAGTTCAATTTGCTTCTCCACCACAGTCCAAGGTAAAGAATAAAACTAAAAATAAACCAAAGAAAAACAATAATCAAAACGAAAATGCAAAAACCCAAACACAACCACTTGCTATTGAGAAACAACCACAACGGAAACCAAAATCTCCATGTCTCATTTGTGGTGAAGATCACTACACATGATATTGTCCTCATCGATATGAAGTTGCCAAACTTTTTAAAGAAAATTATAAACCCATTGTATTAACACATCCTTTTCCACAGCAATAGTCACTAGTTGCACAAGCTCATGCACCTCGGAAAGGAGGAAATACTAATCATCCTCCTAACAAGGAATCTTCATCGAGTGCACACATTTACATGTTTAATGGGATAGATTTGACCACTCGTACTACGACATATGACACACCTCCAGGTAAACTTGATAAAGAAAAGGTGACTACTAGTACTACACCGGATCCACCGCCTACTATAGTTACACCTCCATATGGGCCACTCCAAATTGAGAAACCTAAGTCTGACTCTATTCTACTCCCTCCCAAGAGCATGATTCCAAAGTTGACCTTTAATCCAAACTCATGTGTTGCTCAAAACTACAACATCGTTGAATATTTGGCTCAAGCACCTTGCGCTATGTCAGCTCTCGAAGTTCTACAATGTTTCCCTAGCCAATGTAGGATTCTCTTGGCAGCCATCAAAGCTATAGATCTCGAGTCATCAAACACTATCATGTTTAACCTGGATAATTTTAAATCATGACTCTTTCACCAATTGGCTTTCCAGATCGATGTTGTTGTCCATAATCAACATATCCATCGCATGATATTGGATGAGAGGACATCCACATGTGTCATTTCCTTGGCTTGCTGGAAAGGCCTTAAATCACCTGGTCTCAATAAATCTCCCACATGTTACGAGAATTTGATGGAAGATGTTTCTGACCTCATGGATTATTACAATCCTTAGTTGTTCAATTGGGAGGAAAAATTGTTTTCGTCGAGGTTGAAGTAGTTGATTCTCCCCTCGATTACAAATTGTTGCTAGGGAGAAGTTGGTTCTATGCTATGACTTCCATCGCTTCATCAATTTTTTGATGTGTCCAAATCCCTCATCAATTTAAAATTGTGACCATTGATCAGTTAGAATATTGCACCCCCGACGCCCACACTCAAACGACCAACAACACTCATTTTCTAGGAGACTCAAAAATCACTTATGAAAGTGTTGGGGTGGGTCTCTTGAAAGACTCTTCACTCATGCATACATTCCCTACACCTCTTCCTCCCTCAATATGATCTCAACTATGGCACAACTTTCTTTTGAATCATCTAATCCATGGATCGTTCCTAGTCCCTTAGAATTCGATACACTAGGTGACACCATGCCACTTAGTCCTGCAGAGGTTGAATACGACGCCATCCACTCTACCTCTCCTTCACCAGATGACCAACATTTGTTGGCGTCTACGACCTATTCGTTACCATCCTGGTTATATTCCCTATCCTCTACTTTTGATTACATCCTACATATTTTTCCATTAGATAACTCTATTATGGAAATGCTTAGTATCGAGGAGGCACCATGGGATGACAACCACCATCGTTCGTCATTTCTTCCCAGTTTGGATGGCATAAAGAAATATATTTCATCTGTATTTCCTAATGATATCGTCAACTCTCCCCAATCTCCAATACTCACTTAGGATACCATCTCCGAGGGGAACTTTGGAAACATCTCTTCCACTATCATTGTTGACATATCCATTAAAGAAGGTATTGTGGAAAACATACGACTAGGTGCAAACTGTTTAGTTGAAGAAGTTGAAACTTATACCTCCTTGTTCAGATAATTTCATGACAACTTTTCCTAGAGCTATGAAGAAATTCTAGGGATCGATCCATAGATCTTTGTGCATGAAATCAAAACTTACCCAGGATTTAAACCTGTGAGATAGAAACTTCACTCGGTCCATCCTAAGAAGACTGCGACAATCGAGGCAGAAGTAGAAAAACTTTTGAAATCTGGTTTTATTTATCCTATCCCTTTGACCAAATGGGTTTCCAACATCGTTTCGGTCACCAAGAAACAAGGAACTATTCATGTTTGTGTCGATTATAGAGATCTTAATAAGGCTTGTCCCAAGAAAAATTACCCTACGCCCTTTATCGACCAAATTATTGATAATTGTGCCGAAAGAGTCATTTTCTCTTTTATGGATGGATTTTCTGGCTATAACTAGATCGACATTTTACTGGCTGATCAACATAAAACAACCTTCATCTGCCCTTGGGGGACTTTCTCTTATCGGAAATTACCGTTTGGCCTTAAAAATGTTGGAGCCACTTTTCAGCGGGCCATGTCATATGCTTTCCACAATATCAAACATATTGTTGAACCTGACCTCGATGACTTACCCCCTCATTCATCTTGTCAACGAGACCACATTGGTCACTTACAAGCCATCTTTCTTCAATGTTGGTTTTACAACATACGTTTGAACCCCCATAAATGGATTTTCATTGTCGAATCAGGGAGACTCCTCGGATTGGTAGTCTCTAAAGATAGGATTAGGATGGATCCCTTAAAATTCAAAGCCATTATCTCTTTACCTCCTCCCAACAACCTCACTCAACTACAAATTTTGTAAGGGAAGGAAAAATTTCTTCGCCGCTTCATTTGCAATTACGTCGAAATCACTAAAGGATTCATGTGATTTTTGCAGAAAGATGCCCCTTTCATTTTGGATGCCATCGCTCAGCGCTCATTTGATGCTCTTAAACATGCCTTAATGAACACACCTCTTTTAAACCCACCGAATTACACAAAAGATTATATCCTTTATTTGGCCTCCTCCACTTCCACTATTGCTATGGTGTTAGTACAGGAGGATGAAGATGCTACCGAACATGTGATATATTATCTAAGAAAAATTATATCAGGTCCCAAACTCCAGTATTCACATGTTCCAAAGTTGGATTTGGCAGCAGTTATTGTCATCCAGATATTTCTCCATTACATTTTGTTACGCACTACCACGGTCATTGTGGAATCCAACCCCATGTACCACATCTTGACTCGTCAAGTACTTGGGGAAAAATATTCCAAATGGATCATCATTCTCCAAGAATTCAATCTTGATTTTGTCAAATCCAAGGATAAGAAATCGTTGGTTTTCATGGAATTAATTTGCGATCTTCCCCATACTGATGAGGATGCTAAGCCTAGAAATTCCCTTCCTAATGAATCCATGTTCCTTATTAGTATGCCCAATCAATGGTATAGAGATATTATTTTCTATCTCCAAACCCAACGCTTTCAACCTAGAATTTCACATGATGAATGACGTCTCATTAGAAACCACTCAAAATGATACCATATCATCAGCGACACCTTGTACCATAGTGGAATTGATACTATCCTCCGACATTTTTTAACCCACGACGAGGCTCAACAATTTTTGAATGACTGTTACCTTGGAGCTTGTAGTGGTCATCTTTCTGGGATGGCTACAGCCTAAAAAATTCTACGTGTCGATTATTTTTTGCCTTCCATATTCAAAGATTGCATTGAGGCCATTAAAAAATGCACACCCTGTCAAATATTTCAGTGGAAAGCATGTAGCCACCCAACTCCACTTCATCCCATTGTCATCACCGACCCCTTTGCAAAATGGGGCATTGATTTTATGCAACGTAATCCTACCTCAGTTGGGGGGCATGGTTATATCATCGTTTTCATTGATTACTTCACTAAATGGGCTGAAGATATGCCTACATTTCTTAATGATGGTCGCACTGCAACACTGTTTTTGTTCAACCACATCATCACTCCATTCAGTGTCCCACAAGATATTGTAATTGATCATGGATGCCATTTTCAGAACAAGATGATGGGTGAATTGCATACCAAGTTAGGTTTTCTCCATGAAAACTCATCCCCCTACTATCCTCAAGCCAATGGACTAGTTGAAGCCATCAACAAAGTCCTGAATACCTTGCTTCAATGCATGGTGGAAGAGAACAAAACCTATTGGCACTTATACCTCTTCTCCGCACTTTGGGCTTATTGAACTTCAGTTAAAACCGCAACTGGATTTACACCCTTCCAGTTGGTATACGAGATAGAAGCGGTATTACCGATCGAATGCGAGATTCCTTCATTGAAACTTGTCGTAGAACTCTTACCCCACACTTATGTTGAAGAGGAATGATTTTTATATCTGACCAAGTTGGATGAAACCCATCGCGATGTTTCTCTCATCAACGAGACGTATCAAAAGCACGTGAAAAATCAATATCATAAGTCCATCCAATGTCGCACTTTCGCAGAAGGAGATCTAGTCCTAATCTATGATCAATATCATGACAAACTGGGGGCAGGGAAGTTAGAACCCATGTGGCACGGGCCATACATCATAAAATGCGTGTTACACAGAATAGCCTACAAGTTAGTAGACTACGATGGGATATCTCTTGGTGAGCCCTACAATGGGCTTTACCTCAAGAAGTACTATGCATAGAATATCTCGCATGTGTGCTTTGTACATTACTGTACTATATACTTTTGACTTGGTGTGTCTTTTCTTTTGTGTGCACGAGTTTTATCTCAACTACTTATACTTTTCTTTGTGATTGAATGTGCATATGACATCATCCTTGCCCATCTATTTTGGGTTTGCAGATGGTTCTAGTCAACATACCCAGAACATCGCTTCTGCAGCTTGGGTCATCTACCACTCTGGCGAGTTAGTGAGTTCAAGGGGGATTTGTCTCGAACATGCAACCAATAACATTGCAAAGTATCATGCCATCATCAAACTCTTAACCAAATCCTCCTCTCTAGGTATATCTCAATTGATTATTAACCTCAACTCTCAACTCGTGGTCCATCAACTTAATCGTGAGTACGTTGTTCACAATTCAACTTTACTATGTCTCCATATGTTATGGGATTAATCGATAAATACGGGCATAAACAAATATCCCTAGATCCACTTAGATCTAGAACAAAACAGAATAGAATATGACGCTTTCACTAATCTCTAACTATTGAATTTATTAGCTAACAAGAGATAGGAAACATACCGTTTAAATGTCGCTTCCTCTTGTTGTTGTCATCCTAGCTCCACCCCTTCTAGAAATTTCATGAAACTTGACCTTTTCTTAGTCTTTTGACATCATCACACCCTAGCTATAAAGCAGCCTGCGGAGACGTTGCATCCCAGATTTAGAGAAGAGGGTGACGATCAAGAATCGTCACACCCTATGTATGGTGTAGCCTAATATGACCTTCCTTAATAGGATTTTTGAGAAGATAAAGTCAGTCACTTTCCTCATGGAAAAAGGCTCTTTTTGGGAACATGAACACATGTTGTCAAAGGATCACTGGGGTGACCAAAATAATGTGTAACAGAATGCCCCCCAAAGTATGAGGTTGGAACTTGTAACAATTGAAATACTTTGTAGAATGTGGGTGTCAGAAAAAAGGAGCACACCGATTGGTAACCTGCAAACAGTCAAGAATCAACATAATAATATACCATTGTCCAAGGTAGGCATTCACATACTCATATTACATAATGTCAAGTGAGTCATGGCCACTAAATATACATTGTGGTTCCATGTCATTGTGAATCGGCATAGCCACCAGGAATGCACTGTGGATCTAAGCTAAAAAATGACTCAGATTCGAACATAGCCACGAGACATACAAAGTGGATCTATGTGTCAATACAAATCATGAATACTCTGTCGCAACCTGAACTAGAATGGTGTGATCTAGGGTCTTCAATTCCATCGTTACTAAGTATGAATATAACCATGTGATTACAGGTTCCAAAGTCAAACATGGTATAAACCACTTGATTACTGGTCATTAATGAAAACCGTTAACAAGTGCGAAGGAAATCACCATTAATATCAATGACTCCCAAGGTACCCCAGTGCAATCCAATGAATGTGAATAAATGAGTCGAAGTCGAACATTTGATGGAATCTTCCAATCAAGGGTCAATGATGTGAACCCACTGTCAAAAGCGAAGAGACCTGCTATTGAGGCATGTAGGCTCTAAGGTACCGAATGATTTCTAAGTCTTGCTTTTGGATAATGAGTTGAAGTCGACAGGAAAAGACTCATCACAGGAGGGCCTTGATATATCCCCCATCAATGACATGAAATAAGTAACATATTGGAAGAAGATCAGAGTATGAAGCAGTTCAAAACTGACACTGGGAAGGCCGACATGATAGAATATTTATAACTGCAAATGGTCGACTTGGTAGAAGTCTTATTTAGGTTGGACTTCTCTTGAACATATGAACGACACGACAATGGTATTGGAAGCATTGACTTAAGGAAGACCCAATATATTTATATATGGATGGTCAAATGAGAGACAAATGGATTTTCCAACCCGAATATAATGATGAAGGGGGGTGTCATGTTCAAGAGAGACTATTACTACCACTAACACAGATACAGGGACACATTTATTTCTGAAATTCCCCCCCACCATTTCTGGCGAGTACCTCTCTATTTTTACGCAAGCTTGAGGAGGATAACATATGATTGTTGATGTAAGCTCATCCTTAGGATGAGTCCCTCAGAGTATGTTTAACGACCCCTAAAAAGGAGTGGTTTGGTCCCATATGGGTCTTTCTTTGTTTGTTTAATGAGTCCAAAGAGAGAAAACTCAGGGGTTTTTCATGTTTAGAGAGTCTGAAAAAAAATTAAAGAAAACTCCACCAGTTCCTTTTTCATAAATTAATCTGATGAGACCAAAAAAGTGATAACCTACCGCCCACCAAATTTTTTCTTCAAGTACTTTTACGAGCGTGAAAAGCACAAGTTCGCTCAGCAATATTTTCATAGTTAGAGAGTCTGAAAAAGATCTTAAAGGGAACTCCAGGGGGTTCCTTTTTCATATAACCTTTATGAGTCCGAAAAAGTGATAAAATTATACTCGATTACATTCTCATTGATTTACGAGCACAAGAAATAACAAAGACTAAGATCAGAGTTTTTCCTAAAAAACTATAAAAGGATCTGTACATGCGACAAATGTAAAAACAACCAAAAAGCATATCCTTGTTCCAACGTTTCACTCCTATATTTTTTATCTACAAAATATCAACACTTGCAAAGTCATTGGGACTTTAGGGTTTAATTAAAACGTATAAAATATTATAAAATACAAATGAAAAAGTGAATAAATCAATAAAAATGGGTAAAAACCTCATTTCACTATTCCATTTGTCATTTCGCCCAAAGCTTGTTCAAAACCCCCTATTTACCTCGATTTTCCACTATGGATTGCGGAGGGCACAACTGATCATTCGACGAACAGTCTCCACATAACAAGTAATTTTCATCTCTATCAACTTTCCATGGATCAAAATTTGTTTTTCATTGGTTAAAAATAAACTTTTGAGTTAAGTTTTTGAGGGTACCTATGCATGGAGGTCGTTGCAGGTGCCCTATATTGGGCCCTACGATGATCTAGGATCGTCACAGGCTGCCTTATAGATGGTCTGCGATGAATCCACACTGTATGGATGCCCTAGCCTGCGATGTGCGCAATTCAAAAAGTTTTTTAAGATGTATTGCCAATAAAATATCTCTAGGGATGAAGAGAAAGATGTTAATCTCTCTTTAATTTTCCNGTCTCAATAAATCTCCCACATGTTACGAGAATTTGATGGAAGATGTTTCTGACCTCATGGATTATTACAATCCTTAGTTGTTCAATTGGGAGGAAAAATTGTTTTCGTCGAGGTTGAAGTAGTTGATTCTCCCCTCGATTACAAATTGTTGCTAGGGAGAAGTTGGTTCTATGCTATGACTTCCATCGCTTCATCAATTTTTTGATGTGTCCAAATCCCTCATCAATTTAAAATTGTGACCATTGATCAGTTAGAATATTGCACCCCCGACGCCCACACTCAAACGACCAACAACACTCATTTTCTAGGAGACTCAAAAATCACTTATGAAAGTGTTGGGGTGGGTCTCTTGAAAGACTCTTCACTCATGCATACATTCCCTACACCTCTTCCTCCCTCAATATGATCTCAACTATGGCACAACTTTCTTTTGAATCATCTAATCCATGGATCGTTCCTAGTCCCTTAGAATTCGATACACTAGGTGACACCATGCCACTTAGTCCTGCAGAGGTTGAATACGACGCCATCCACTCTACCTCTCCTTCACCAGATGACCAACATTTGTTGGCGTCTACGACCTATTCGTTACCATCCTGGTTATATTCCCTATCCTCTACTTTTGATTACATCCTACATATTTTTCCATTAGATAACTCTATTATGGAAATGCTTAGTATCGAGGAGGCACCATGGGATGACAACCACCATCGTTCGTCATTTCTTCCCAGTTTGGATGGCATAAAGAAATATATTTCATCTGTATTTCCTAATGATATCGTCAACTCTCCCCAATCTCCAATACTCACTTAGGATACCATCTCCGAGGGGAACTTTGGAAACATCTCTTCCACTATCATTGTTGACATATCCATTAAAGAAGGTATTGTGGAAAACATACGACTAGGTGCAAACTGTTTAGTTGAAGAAGTTGAAACTTATACCTCCTTGTTCAGATAATTTCATGACAACTTTTCCTAGAGCTATGAAGAAATTCTAGGGATCGATCCATAGATCTTTGTGCATGAAATCAAAACTTACCCAGGATTTAAACCTGTGAGATAGAAACTTCACTCGGTCCATCCTAAGAAGACTGCGACAATCGAGGCAGAAGTAGAAAAACTTTTGAAATCTGGTTTTATTTATCCTATCCCTTTGACCAAATGGGTTTCCAACATCGTTTCGGTCACCAAGAAACAAGGAACTATTCATGTTTGTGTCGATTATAGAGATCTTAATAAGGCTTGTCCCAAGAAAAATTACCCTACGCCCTTTATCGACCAAATTATTGATAATTGTGCCGAAAGAGTCATTTTCTCTTTTATGGATGGATTTTCTGGCTATAACTAGATCGACATTTTACTGGCTGATCAACATAAAACAACCTTCATCTGCCCTTGGGGGACTTTCTCTTATCGGAAATTACCGTTTGGCCTTAAAAATGTTGGAGCCACTTTTCAGCGGGCCATGTCATATGCTTTCCACAATATCAAACATATTGTTGAACCTGACCTCGATGACTTACCCCCTCATTCATCTTGTCAACGAGACCACATTGGTCACTTACAAGCCATCTTTCTTCAATGTTGGTTTTACAACATACGTTTGAACCCCCATAAATGGATTTTCATTGTCGAATCAGGGAGACTCCTCGGATTGGTAGTCTCTAAAGATAGGATTAGGATGGATCCCTTAAAATTCAAAGCCATTATCTCTTTACCTCCTCCCAACAACCTCACTCAACTACAAATTTTGTAAGGGAAGGAAAAATTTCTTCGCCGCTTCATTTGCAATTACGTCGAAATCACTAAAGGATTCATGTGATTTTTGCAGAAAGATGCCCCTTTCATTTTGGATGCCATCGCTCAGCGCTCATTTGATGCTCTTAAACATGCCTTAATGAACACACCTCTTTTAAACCCACCGAATTACACAAAAGATTATATCCTTTATTTGGCCTCCTCCACTTCCACTATTGCTATGGTGTTAGTACAGGAGGATGAAGATGCTACCGAACATGTGATATATTATCTAAGAAAAATTATATCAGGTCCCAAACTCCAGTATTCACATGTTCCAAAGTTGGATTTGGCAGCAGTTATTGTCATCCAGATATTTCTCCATTACATTTTGTTACGCACTACCACGGTCATTGTGGAATCCAACCCCATGTACCACATCTTGACTCGTCAAGTACTTGGGGAAAAATATTCCAAATGGATCATCATTCTCCAAGAATTCAATCTTGATTTTGTCAAATCCAAGGATAAGAAATCGTTGGTTTTCATGGAATTAATTTGCGATCTTCCCCATACTGATGAGGATGCTAAGCCTAGAAATTCCCTTCCTAATGAATCCATGTTCCTTATTAGTATGCCCAATCAATGGTATAGAGATATTATTTTCTATCTCCAAACCCAACGCTTTCAACCTAGAATTTCACATGATGAATGACGTCTCATTAGAAACCACTCAAAATGATACCATATCATCAGCGACACCTTGTACCATAGTGGAATTGATACTATCCTCCGACATTTTTTAACCCACGACGAGGCTCAACAATTTTTGAATGACTGTTACCTTGGAGCTTGTAGTGGTCATCTTTCTGGGATGGCTACAGCCTAAAAAATTCTACGTGTCGATTATTTTTTGCCTTCCATATTCAAAGATTGCATTGAGGCCATTAAAAAATGCACACCCTGTCAAATATTTCAGTGGAAAGCATGTAGCCACCCAACTCCACTTCATCCCATTGTCATCACCGACCCCTTTGCAAAATGGGGCATTGATTTTATGCAACGTAATCCTACCTCAGTTGGGGGGCATGGTTATATCATCGTTTTCATTGATTACTTCACTAAATGGGCTGAAGATATGCCTACATTTCTTAATGATGGTCGCACTGCAACACTGTTTTTGTTCAACCACATCATCACTCCATTCAGTGTCCCACAAGATATTGTAATTGATCATGGATGCCATTTTCAGAACAAGATGATGGGTGAATTGCATACCAAGTTAGGTTTTCTCCATGAAAACTCATCCCCCTACTATCCTCAAGCCAATGGACTAGTTGAAGCCATCAACAAAGTCCTGAATACCTTGCTTCAATGCATGGTGGAAGAGAACAAAACCTATTGGCACTTATACCTCTTCTCCGCACTTTGGGCTTATTGAACTTCAGTTAAAACCGCAACTGGATTTACACCCTTCCAGTTGGTATACGAGATAGAAGCGGTATTACCGATCGAATGCGAGATTCCTTCATTGAAACTTGTCGTAGAACTCTTACCCCACACTTATGTTGAAGAGGAATGATTTTTATATCTGACCAAGTTGGATGAAACCCATCGCGATGTTTCTCTCATCAACGAGACGTATCAAAAGCACGTGAAAAATCAATATCATAAGTCCATCCAATGTCGCACTTTCGCAGAAGGAGATCTAGTCCTAATCTATGATCAATATCATGACAAACTGGGGGCAGGGAAGTTAGAACCCATGTGGCACGGGCCATACATCATAAAATGCGTGTTACACAGAATAGCCTACAAGTTAGTAGACTACGATGGGATATCTCTTGGTGAGCCCTACAATGGGCTTTACCTCAAGAAGTACTATGCATAGAATATCTCGCATGTGTGCTTTGTACATTACTGTACTATATACTTTTGACTTGGTGTGTCTTTTCTTTTGTGTGCACGAGTTTTATCTCAACTACTTATACTTTTCTTTGTGATTGAATGTGCATATGACATCATCCTTGCCCATCTATTTTGGGTTTGCAGATGGTTCTAGTCAACATACCCAGAACATCGCTTCTGCAGCTTGGGTCATCTACCACTCTGGCGAGTTAGTGAGTTCAAGGGGGATTTGTCTCGAACATGCAACCAATAACATTGCAAAGTATCATGCCATCATCAAACTCTTAACCAAATCCTCCTCTCTAGGTATATCTCAATTGATTATTAACCTCAACTCTCAACTCGTGGTCCATCAACTTAATCGTGAGTACGTTGTTCACAATTCAACTTTACTATGTCTCCATATGTTATGGGATTAATCGATAAATACGGGCATAAACAAATATCCCTAGATCCACTTAGATCTAGAACAAAACAGAATAGAATATGACGCTTTCACTAATCTCTAACTATTGAATTTATTAGCTAACAAGAGATAGGAAACATACCGTTTAAATGTCGCTTCCTCTTGTTGTTGTCATCCTAGCTCCACCCCTTCTAGAAATTTCATGAAACTTGACCTTTTCTTAGTCTTTTGACATCATCACACCCTAGCTATAAAGCAGCCTGCGGAGACGTTGCATCCCAGATTTAGAGAAGAGGGTGACGATCAAGAATCGTCACACCCTATGTATGGTGTAGCCTAATATGACCTTCCTTAATAGGATTTTTGAGAAGATAAAGTCAGTCACTTTCCTCATGGAAAAAGGCTCTTTTTGGGAACATGAACACATGTTGTCAAAGGATCACTGGGGTGACCAAAATAATGTGTAACAGAATGCCCCCCAAAGTATGAGGTTGGAACTTGTAACAATTGAAATACTTTGTAGAATGTGGGTGTCAGAAAAAAGGAGCACACCGATTGGTAACCTGCAAACAGTCAAGAATCAACATAATAATATACCATTGTCCAAGGTAGGCATTCACATACTCATATTACATAATGTCAAGTGAGTCATGGCCACTAAATATACATTGTGGTTCCATGTCATTGTGAATCGGCATAGCCACCAGGAATGCACTGTGGATCTAAGCTAAAAAATGACTCAGATTCGAACATAGCCACGAGACATACAAAGTGGATCTATGTGTCAATACAAATCATGAATACTCTGTCGCAACCTAAACTAGAATGGTGTGATCTAGGGTCTTCACCTCCATCGTTCCTAAGTACGAATATAACCATGTGATTACAGGTGCCAAAGTCAAACATGGTATAAACCACTTGATTACTGGTCATTAATGAAAACCGTTAACAAGTGCGAAGGAAATCACCATTAATATCAATGACTCCCAAGGTACCCCAGTACAATCCAATGAATGTGAATAAATGAGTTGAAGTCGAACATTTGATGGAATCTTCCAATCAAGGGTCAATGATGTGAACCCACTGTCAAAAGCGAAGAGACCTGTTATTGAGGCATGTAGGCTCTAAGGTACTGAATGATTTCTAAGTCTTGCTCCTGGATAATGAGTTGAATTCGACAGGAAAAGACTCATCACAGGAGGGCCTTGATATATCCCCCATCAATGACATGAAATAAGTAACATATTGGAAGAAGATCAGAGTATGAAGCAATTCAAAACTGACACTGGGAAGGCCGACATGGTAGAATATTTATAACTGCAAATGGTCGACTTGGTAGAAGTCTTATTTAGGTTGGACTTCTCTTGAACATATGAACGACACGACAATGGTATTGGAAGCATCGACTTAAGGAAGACCTAATATATTTATATGTGGATGGTCAAATGAGAGACAAATGGATTTCCCAACCCGAATATAATGATGAAGGGGGGTGTCATGTTCAAGAGAGACTATTACTACCACTAACACAGATACAGGGACACATTTATTTCCGAAATTCCCCCCCACCATTTCTGGCGAGTACCTCTTTATTTTTACGCAAGCTTGAGGAGGATAACATATGCTTGTTGATGTAAGCTCATCCTTAGGATGAGTCCCTCAGAGTATGTTTAACGACCCCTAAGAAGGAGTGGTTTGGTCCCATATGGGTCTTTCTTTGTTTGTTTAATGAGTCCAAAGAGAGAAAACTCAGGGGTTTTTCATGTTTAGAGAGTCTGAAAAAAACTTAAAGAAAACTCCACTAGTTCCTTTTTCATAAATTAATCTGATGAGACCAAAAAAGTGATAACCTACCGCCCACCAAATTTTTTCTTCAAATACTTTTAGGAGCGTGAAAAGGACAAGTTCGCTCAGCAATATTTTCATAGTTAGAGAGTCTGAAAAAGATCTTAAAGGGAACTCCAGGGGGTTCCTTTTTCGTATAACCTTTATGAGTCCGAAAAAGTGATAAAATTATACTCGATTACATTCTCATTGATTTACGAGCACAAGAAAGAACAAATACTAAGCTCAGAGTTTTTCCTAAAAAACTATAAAAGGATCTGTACATGCGACAAATGTAAAAACAACCAAAAAGCGTATCCTTGTTCCAACGTTTCACTCCTATATTTTTTATCTACAAAATATCAACACTTGCAAAGTCATTAGGACTTTAGGGTTTAATTAAAACATATAAAATATTATAAAATACAAATGAAAAAGTGAATAAATCAATAAAAATGGGTAAAAACCTCATTTCACTATTCCATTTGTCATTTCGCCCAAAGCTTGTTCAAAACCCCCTATTTACCTCGATTTTCCACTATGGATTGYGGAGGGCACAACTGATCATTCGACGAACAGTCTCCACAGAACAAGTAATTTTCATCTCTTTCAACTTTCCATGGATCAAAATTTGTTTTTCATTGGTTAAAAATAAACTTTTGAGTTAAGTTTTTGAGGGTACCTATGCACGGAGGTCGTCGCAGGTGCCCTATATTGGGCCCTACGATGATCTAGGATCGTCACAAGCTGCCTTATAGATGGTCTGCGACGAATCCACACTGTATGGATGCCCTATCCTGCGATGTGTGCAATTCAAAAAGTTTTTTAAGATGTATTGCCAATAAAATATCTCTAGGGAAGAAGAGAAAGATGTTAATCTCTCTTTAATTTTCCATTGCAGGTTTTTCACTGTAAGAATGTTGGAACGACGAGAGAGAGAGCACGAGGATGAAGACTACTTTTCCAGGAATGACCCAGGAATGGTAATGGCCCTCCGACAGTGTGGGTTGTTGAAATTATTTAATATCCAGGGTATGAGGGCCCAGTTGAGATTACTCGAGTACCTAGTTCACATATGGGATGTGAACGAGTAGGTGTTTCATGTGGGTGCTCACATTCTTACGATAGATATCGAGGATATCTACTTCTTAACCGATCTCTCTCACTATGGGTCCCAAGTAACACTTACAGGTAGCAGGGGAGGCGGAAATCCAATGAACCATTATATCAGTGCACATTGTGTGTCAGGTACTCAGAAGCATAGTGGTAAAGTCGTTATATGGGATGTTTGAGAATTTCCTCTACGGACCATGCTCTATACCATCACATGCATGGAAGGGAGTGAATCTCCCCATATGGCTCTTCAAATCTATTTTCAGTATGCCCTGGAGTGTATGGAGCCTCGAGCTTTCAATTGGTGTGAAGGGGTTCTCAAACGTATGAAAAAACAACTGACCAAGTGCAGGAATGGTGAGTTGAAACAGTTCAGATACAAATCGATTTTGGTATCCTTATTCCTAGAGAGAGTCCCAGTTTTACGCTTGTAGGTAGAGTGGGGTCTACCTACCCCACAGGATCCAAGAATGAAGAGGTGGGTCAACCTCATGGCACAGCATGTAGTCGGTCCTATCGTTAGATATAATGATGTCTCCTTCTACTGGTTGAGGACTCAGATGATCATGGTAGATGACTATGCATATGCTGGACTAGAATTCCAAGGAGACCCAGACTTGGCTCTTCCTGATGGTTTCCAATGGGGTGATATAGGTAAGAAGGACATTTTTTTTATATGATGTTTTTGTGATTTTTAATGATATAAAAAAAAATTTATGTTGTTTATCCGATGACTAATCAAACGCTCTTTGATGGTGCAGATGTGGGACCTTACCGACCTCTAGGTTCATCCCATATCCAGAGGTGAAGGGAGAGAGTTGACGTAGTAGGAGTAGTTGCCACCGACTACGAGACTATAGAACAAAATCTTGAGGGGATTACAATGAACATCCCCGATGCCTCCATTGATGATATCCCGAGGCATTACCAGTGCCACACAGTGGGCGTGTCTACTTCCATCGGTCGACTGCTCCATAGAGTAACATGGACAGTCTCATGTTATAGCGAACAACATCCTTGATGCTCTATTGTATATGAAGTCATGTGCTTCACATTTTTTATATGTTGGTATTCAGACAAAAACATTTTTTGTAAACTTTTATCGTTATATATATACAAAGTGTGATTGGATTTTATAAATGTCTCAAATGTTTTTCTAACACATAATTAGCCAAAGCATTTGTTAATGTATTTAGACATCTAGGAATGTGTTGATATTCAATGTAATCAAAATGACGTTCCAAGAGGCGAATTTGTAAATACACCCTTAACAACGTAGGACTTCGAATGGAATAAACATTACTCAATTGTAGGACTACTAACTACGAATCAAGTCATACAATAAGATCACGGATTTCGAGTGACATAGCGTCAGTTAATAATTCGATGACTGCAATGTATTTCACAATATTGTTAGTTGCACGACCAAGTCAAACACCATGTAGACTAATCAATTCATCTGTAGGTGCATAGATTTCCCAAGCAGCAGACCCTAAGATTTGAGTATTGCGACTAGCGCCATCAGCGAAGCCAATGTAGGGTACTGAAGACATTGGCATCTAGAAACCAAGCACAACGCAAGGTCAGCAGCTGAAGGTCGAAACCAAAACAACGAAAAAATCACACAAGAGTATGATACACTAAAATTACAAGCACTCATGCAAAAATGATTTAAGAATAGTACTTCTTTAAGTAAAGCCCATTTCTAGGTTCACTCAAAGGGATTCCATCATAATCAACCGGCTCATAAGCTCCCTTCTCCAACACTCATTTGACAATGTAAGGACCCCGCCTCATGGGCTCGAATTTACCGGCCCTTAGAAAATCACGATCTTGCTCGTAAAGAAGAACTAGATCACCTTCAGAAAAAACATGTGGCTTGACATGTTTGTCATATTGGGATCTAACATGGTCTTCTGAG
Source organism: Picea glauca (assembly GCA_000966675.3). Classification (NCBI taxonomy): domain Eukaryota; kingdom Viridiplantae; phylum Streptophyta; class Pinopsida; order Pinales; family Pinaceae; genus Picea; species Picea glauca. Next base: position 26,665 of record JZKD02S2441107.1, read on the forward strand.
TTTCAATAACTAAGGCGGCGTTGTGATGGGTTTCGTCTAGTTGCATCAAATACAACATACGCTCCTCTTTAGCATAGGTGTTAGGGAGAAGTTCAATGGCTAGTTTCAAATATGGTATCTCACATTCGATCGGAAAAATAGCTTCAATACCACAAACTAACTAGAAAGGTGTGAATCTCATAGAAGACTTCATGAATGTCCGATAGGCCCATAATTTTGAGAACAACATCATGTGCCAGTTTGTCTTATGAATTCCTATCATTCGTCAAAGCATAGTAATGAGAACTTTGTTGATTGCTTCAACCTAGCCATTGGCCTGTGGATAATAGGGGGTTGAGTTTTCATGGAGAAGAACCAACTTTTCAGTAAGTTCAGACATCATAATATTTCAAAAATGACTATCGTAATCAATAACAATAGCTTGAGGGACACCAAACCAAGTAATGATATGATTGAATATGAATAATGTTGCAGTTTTCCCGATGTTATCAAATGTAGGCATCGCCTCGGCCCATTTAGTGAAATAATCCACAGCTACAATGATGTATCCATGCCCCCCCCCAGCCAAGTGAGGGTTACATGTCATGAAGTCAATGCCCCATTTGGAAAATGGACCAACGAAAACTACAGGATGTAAGGGATAAGGATGAGATATTATCTTTTTATTATAAGTTTGGCAAGCATGGAATTTTGGATGGCAGTAATGTTTTCCTTAAACAAAGAAGGCCAGAAATAACCCACTCGTAAGATATTTTGGGAAGTGGCATACCCAAACATATGACCGCCACATGCTCTAGAGTGACAATCATTCAAATCTTTCTCATCTTCATTGTAGGTGAGACATCGTCGAAATATAGAATCAATACCACGGCGGTAAGGGTAT
>JZKD02S2441129.1:13378-27547 GCA_000966675.3 Picea glauca
TGAAGTAGCATTATCAATGACAATCCTGCTGGGACAGCCAAATCTGGCTATGATATCCTCCAGGAAGCTGATAATTACTTTGTGTGATTCACTTCTGGTAGGGGCAGCTTCTATCCATTTGGTGAAATATTTTGTTGCAGTCAGGATCCATCTATGTTGCCCACTTGAGGGAGGATGGATTTCTCTGATGAAGTCCAGCCCCCATTGTTGAAAAGGTGTTGAAGCTACTACAGGCTTCAGTGGCAGTGGTCCAAGATGCTTCTTTCTTGAGAACTTCTGGCATTTGATGCAGGCTCTGATTTCTCTACAGACATCAACGAATAAAGTGGGCCAGTAATACCCAGCCTTGAGGATTTTGTGAGCTGTGGTCTTCCAGAAATGATGTCCTCCACAAAGGCCGTTATGGAATTCAAATATAACCTTATGGTATTCCTGTGGGATCAAACACCTCAGCAACACCCCTAGAGGGTCTCTCCAGTACAAGACTCGGTCAATGAGGCAATATTTGACCGCCTTGAGCTTTAAAGATCTTGCCTTACTTTTACCCATTCCATCAGGGGGCCTCAACTCCTGTAGAAAGTACAAGATGTCTCGATACCATGCACATTTTGTTAGGGGCAAGTCGTCCCGAGAGCTTTGGTTGGGCAACTCAGCTTGTTGAGTTCCTGAGCAAGTATTGATTAGACTAACCCCCAAGGCTCTGCAATTGGATTCAGCCAGTAGCTTGGCCAAACCCTGCCCCTGAACCAACTTGGTGGGATTTATTTCCAGGTCAAACTCAAGAATCTTAGCAATCCATTTACCTCTTCTCCCATCTATGTCGGGTTGTACAAGGATGTCCTTCACAGAGGCCAAAGGAACATATGCGGTCACTTTTGAGTGCAAGACGTAGACTCTGAAAGCTTTGAGAGCTTTCACCAAGGCATAGGCCTGCTTCTCCATGATCTCATACCTGATTTTTTCATCTCTTAGTGATTTACTGAAGAAGGCAATGGGTTGCTCTCACGCTTCCTCATTTTTTTGAAATAAGACCGCCGCTACTGTATCAAAAGAAGCGAAAGAAAAGACTAGGAAGTCTTTGGAATAGTCAGGACTGATCAACACATGTGCCTCAGTCAATGCCCTTTTTATTTGGACAAAAGATTCCTTGGGTTCGGCGGTCCATTTCACTTCATTACCCTTTTTTAGCATGGTCGTGATATGCTTCACCAGTTCTGCAAAATTTGAGACGAACCTCCTCAGAAAGTTAATATTTCCTAAGAAGGCCTGGACTTCTTTCTTAGACCTGGGAAGTGATAGGGTCTGAATTGCCTCTACTCTGCTGGGATCAATTCTCACTCCTTTTCCTGATACTATATGGCCTAACAACTTTTCCTCCATCATAGCAAACAAAGATTTCTTGGGATTTAGGGAAAGACCAAACCTCTGGCATTTCGAGAAAACTTTCCTTAAGTGATAGCAATGTTCTATATCAGACCTGGAGAAGACTGTGATGTCATCCAGATAGATCACCGCAAACTGGTCTTTCTCCCTGATGAAGGCTATGTCCATGGCTCGCTGAAATGTTGCTCCTGCATTCATTAGTCCAAACGACATTTTGGCATACATGAATGTGCCCCAAGGAGTGGTGAAGGTTGTCTTTTCCCTGTCCTCTGGCATGACCGACATCTGATTATAGCTAGAAAATCCATCAATCATGGATATCCTGGATGCACCAGTTACCCTCTACAATATGTGTTCCATCTTAGGTAGGGGGTAGTTGTCCTTTCTTGAGCTTCTGATCAGATTCTTGAAGTTGACGCAAAGCCTGATCTCAACACTTTTCTTCCTTACCGGGACCAAATTGGCCACCCATTCAGAATATCTCAAGGGGACAATGATTTGGGTATCTAGCAACTTCTTCACTTCTTTTTCCATGACAAGCAGCAACATGGGATTTATCTGTCTTAGCTTCTGCCTGTTAGGATGTCCAAAGACCTGATCCCTGAAAATTTGTTAAAAATAGGCTCTAAAAACAATGAAATCCCTTAGCATGACAAAAAGGTAATGATGGCAATGAATGAATGGAGCACTTCAGTACGTTGTGAACTCTCCTAGTGAGTTGGCAGCACATACAAATGTCTTTAACTTGACATTTAAACAGATGGATGGTGACAGAGAGAACCTTTTATACAACTGAGAGGTGACATGTCACGGTAATGATGTAAGGATCAAAGGTCTGACTCAAAAACAAAACCCAAAGTGGTTCCTTTTTACCCCTACAATTCTATGTGCTAACACTAGGTATTTGAAAATGGTTGTTGTAGTAGATATGAATTATGAACAAAATAGAAGAAGCATGGCACAAAATAATGTCAAAAAGCTTAAAATTCCACAAAAATGATAATTAGGATAAATCATAGTAGAAATGAAGTTCCAACATATATGAATGAAAAGTGCCCAAAACTCAGAAGAAGTGTTGGAATGATGGAAAAAATCCAAGCTCCCATTTTCATTTTATAGCAAGTTGCAACTTGTGACTCCAATCCATTCAGGGACAAAGTAAACAAAGGTATCGGTAACATAAAAGCACATCAAGCATTATACTTTTGTCATATAAGCTCCAATAAGTGTGTTTGTTCATGGTAAGGGAGAGAATGTTATCCACATGCTTCCATGGCAACAATTTCCAAGTTTGACTATCAAATGCATTTTTCCAATGCCTCCCATTGTGAAAAACCCTAGGTTTCTTCTTCATCCAAGAAAACATCTTTAGGACCATGAATTTCATGGAATAATGACACCCCTAGTGCTACTCCATGTAGAAAAGTTCAACATTACCATGAACTTGTTGATCCATGGGCCCATTTTCATTTTATCATGAATTTTAACTAAGCTCAGAGGCATTCAAGGACAAAGGAATCATTAATCCCAAGGGCATAAAAAAACATCATGCGTCAAAATTATATTTTGTCAGCTCTAGCATGTGTTTTTGGGAATGGGAAAGGTGAGAGCGTTTTCCATGCGCTTCTAGGGAAACCATTTTTCATTTTTCAATGCCTCCCACTTCTCAAAACCCTAGTTTTCTTATTTTCCAAGAAAACGCCTTTAAGGGGGTGGAGCTCATTGGAAAACCACACCCCTACCGGTGATCCATGTAGATAATTCTATTGGAATGGGTGAACCATGGACTTATTTGAATTTTATCATGAGTTGCAACACACAGCTTGGATCCATTCAAGGACAAAGGCAACATTGCTCCAGGGGCATTGGAAACAAACCATGCATCATAATTGTGTTATGTAAGCTTTCATATATGTGTTTGTTCGTGAGAGGCAAGAATGTTATACACATGCTTTTGGGGCATTCATTTCCAATTTTTTCCATCAAATGCAATTTTCTAATGCCTCCCACTACTAAAAACCTTAGTTTTCTACTGTGTTTAAGAAAACACCTTCAAGGCGATGAAGATAGTGGGTGAGCAACACCCCTAATGATGCTCCTTGTATATTGGTCCAATGTAATTTATGACTCATTGATCCATGGGCCTATTTCCATTGTATCGCAAGTTGTAAATCATTGCTTGAAGTCATTCAAGGATAAAAGCAACATTGGTCCTATGAGTATAAAAAACATTGTGCATCAGAATTGAATTCGGCCATAAGTTTTGACAAGTATGTTTTGGCATGGTGGAGGTGAGAACATTGTCCATGTTCTTCTAGGGCATCCATTTCCAATTCTCGCCAGCAAATGCATTTTTCCAATGCCTCCCATTGATCCATAAATGAGGGACTTATAGCCTACTCACTTCAAAAACATGGATGCTTTGCATAATTAACTTTTGATCTTTGTTTCTCTTAATTATGTAGAGATCTTTGTTATCTAAATGGATACAAGACCTCTAATGTCAGTTGAGTTCTAAGTGAAACTACTCTTCGGGATTATAGGTATGGCCTTCTCTCCTATGTAACCGACACACATCAACCAACTAACAACACAATAGTAACCAGACCAATAAAAACCAACACTCTACAAATACTCTATCACCAAGAACTGTGTCTTTGGTGCAACTCTTTTACACATTGATGTTGAATATATCAAGATGATCAAGGCTGAGAATATTCTTTATTTGATCATTGTATGGGCATGAAGGCTTTGATTTGTCTTGGGTTCAAGGCTTGATTGTTGCTTTGATACCATAGACCAATAATAACCATCAACCAGTTCAACTGATTTTGATTCTATTGCCAGTAATAGATCAACCTCTACTATGTTAAGATAACAATGCACAATCTCTAGGCTTGTTTCCAAATAAAATGAACAATGCTACCATCTTATTGTGCCATGCTTGGACAATTAAGAACTCAAATCAATGAACCAATACAAGGAAATGCTCATCGATATGTTTATATTCTTCCAAGTAATAGTAGTTCCATGAATCAAGCTATTTTCAATAAATAGAATTTAGTACAAAATGACAACACAAGGGAATGACATATCTTATACCAAATTTTCTTGTATATTTACTCATACCCCTTCAACTTGAATACCAATTCAACCACACATATAAGAGTTGGCAGCTAAATAAATAACATATATGAAATGGCCATGGATTAATACATGTGAGAAAAGGCTTTATTATGTAAGCCATGCTTGAAATAAAACTCAGTTCAGTAATTCGTTTTAATATGCCTACTAAACATTCAACATATTTCCTAAATAGCTTAGGAAATAACAATTCCATTTATCATTCCATTATAGAGATAACCTTCTGACCATCCATTTCCTTTTTATCTGTTTGATTTCTGTTAATCACTCTCCCAACTAGAATTCAAGGTAACAAGAGAGTGACCATACACTCATTCTTGGATCTATCTCAATCCCAAATATGCCGAATGAATATAATCTAGAAAACATCTTATGTCTAATATTAATGGACAACTCCAACTCTTTATGGCAATAAGACAAAATAAGAAGACGCCCAAGCATTTATTTGTCGATTTGTCACCTCAATTAATAAGAGTAGGCAATGATTGGAGGAAAGAGAGATGGGATGTATACATGTATTGTTTAATTAGACTTTCATGTGTTATCTGCAGCTCAACAAAACCCAATGTATATGCATGAGAGAAGGGGGATGCATATCCCAACTCCTAGCTCATCCAATCCACTCGTACAGACCACAAACAACCCCCTAGGCTGAAGATTGACAACATATGATTGTCCTATCAAAGCACAAGCAGTGTACGACATCAAAGGTGACCTATTTACTATGTATGAGTTCAAAAAATAGCAATGGGTAGCGTATAATGAAGGAAAAAACTCAATTTCACAATGACTCCAATAGTTAATAAACTTGAAATAATTGAATCAGAAACCCCCTCAAAAGAAAGAAACAATCCAGTAATTGCATCCATATATCTTTCATATCTTAGAAAATCCAACGATGGATGAAATAAAGTTGTTAGCATTCATCTTAGACAAATGAAGAGGGAAACCATTAGATAATTCCTTAGGCATATCTAAGAAACAAACTCTTACACAATTAAAAATTATGAGGCAACCATTAACACATAGTAGCTTCCATTAAAAACACTAGTAACAATTAAAATAAAGAATGGAAATATATCAAGCACATATAAGATATTCTCACTGCACATAACATCAATAACATATAAAAATTCTTAGTGCACATAACATCAATCACATAAAGATACAATGATTTCACCTGAGGAAACCCAAAGGAAAAAACAAACAAAAAAACTAACATCGAATGGTTTGCTTAGTTGTATTTTGGCAATCAGATTTACAATCTAGTCACATGTCTCTCTATACATCCTCCTATCCTTGGCAAAAAACCACATAAAATCCATATGAGAGTGAAATTACAATAAGAAATAGGGAGATATAGGGTAATGGGAAGGCCAACAGGCTTGAACTTTCATTTCCCATTCCCTTTGGTCTTTCTCTTCTATTTTCATTTTCTATTTTTATTTAATTCTTTATTTTTCCTCTCATTGTATCACTTAACTTTACATTGCATTGTCTTTTATGTCCTATCTAATCTTCATTAATTTCCATATTACATTTAGGTAGTGAGTCTTACAACCATAATCTTGGTTTAAATCCATTTTGGATCACCCACTGTGCAAAACCCTAGTTTTCTTCATCGTCTAATAAAACATCTTTAGGGTGGTGAATTTTATGGATGGAAAATGCTCCCAATGTTTATCCATGAATATAATTCCAAGATAATCGATTACTCGCCAATTTATCAACCCATTTTGATTTTATCACAAGTTACAACTAGCAACCTAGAGCCATTCAAGGACAAAGGCAACATTGGTTTTTGGGGCATAAAAAACACATAGAACGTTGGAATTACATTATGTAAGATTTGGTACGTATTGTTTGGCATAGTGGACGTGAGAATGTGTTCCATGTGCTTCTAGGTAAGCAATTTCCATTGTTTACAATCAACTACATCTTTTCAATGCCTCCCACTACTAAAAAATCTAGTTCTCTTATATCTAAGAAAATACCTATAGGGAGGTGAAGTTTGTGGGTGAATCCACCCCTAACACTACTCTATGTAGATGCATCTAATAGAACCAATGACTCATTGATCTACCAACATGTTTGAATTTTATCATGAGTTAAAAATAATGACCTAGAGCCATTCATGAACAAGGGCAACATTATTATCAGGGAATAAAGAACACATCTAGTTATGAAATTATGTATTGTAAGCTCCAGATGAGTCTATTGAACATGAACCTGAACCAACACCATCTCTTCCTAGATGGGTTTGTTCAACACAAGAAGCATTTGGTGATCTTGTCGGTGATCCTTTGGATCATCACAAGACACATTCACAATTCCAGTGAGTTGTTGGGTATGTGTTATATTCTTTGCACGACTATAAATAATGTCTATGTTGCGTCGGGCACACAGGGGGGTTATAGGGGGGCGGAGCCCCTTGTGTGGGGGTGAAGGGAAATTCCCAAAAATTTATTTATTTGCATCGGTTTTCATGTCCATTTTTGGGCGATCCTCGATTTTTGTGTCCATTTATGGGTGGTTTTTTGGCACATGGTTTTTCGCCAATGGTTTTATATTTATGGTTAAGGAATTAGGGTTGTTGACTAATCCAGGTCATTGGATTAGGTATTTGGATGCCGTTGGATCCTATATGTATATTGTATTGTAAAAAATGTATGATATGAGAATGAATATAGAATATGTTGGTTTTCCCGGTTTGGGTTTCCACGGGAAAAATCTTTGTGTAATGTGTGTATTTTCCATTGTATCTTTTATGTTTTTTTATTGAAAATCTATTTGCATTAAATTATTGTACAAGGTTAAAATCTACATTTGGTATTAGAGAAATTATTGGCTTCAGGGGGACGCCTTTGTGGTCAGGGGTTTGGCTTGGGACTATGATAAGCCTTGTTACAATGGGAGATCTGCGATATTGATTCTTCAGGTGAAGAGAAATGGTGAGTAGTTCGAAAATAGAGATCGAGAAATTTAATGGGCAAATTTTTGAGTTGTGGAAGCTCAAGATGGAAGATCTGTTGGTATATAGAGATCAGTGGTTCACGGTGGATCCAGGTACTGCACCTACATGAATGTCAGAAGATGATTAGAAAAAGTTGGATCGGAAGGCGAAGAGCACAATGCGATTGTGTCTCTCAGATTCAGTATTACTGAATGTGTCAGGGGAAGCTCCACCCAAGGAGTTATGGGATAAGTTGGGGAACTTGTATCAGTCTAAGTCCCTGGTAAATAAATTGTTCGTATGGAAAAAGTTGCATAACCTGAGGATGAGAGATGGAGACTTTGTGACAGAGCATTTGAATGCCTTCAACACTATGCTAAGTCAGTTGTTATCTGGTGAGATTAAAATTTCATATGAAGATAAGTGTATTAGTTTACCATGCTCTTTACCGGACTCGTGGGATAGTTTGCTTGTGGCCATAGGTAGTAATACAACTACCTTGAGTTTTGATGATGTGGTCTCATCCTTGTTGTTGGAGGAGATGAGATGGAAGAACATGGAAGGACAGAGCACAGATGCATTATTTGTAAGAGGATGCTCTGAGGAAAGAAATAGATATATGTCCTCAAGTGGGAGATCTAAGTCTAAGAGTAAATCAAAATCTCCCGAAAATTTTGTAAAGGTACATTGGAGATGTGGAAAAGAAGGGCACTTCAAGAAGCAATGTAGATCCAAAAGCGTTGAGAAAGTGAAGGGATCCGAAGGTGCTCCCTCTACAGAAGAAAATACCTCCAAGGAAGAAGGAAGGGATGTGTGCTTGGATTCTTCAAGCACACATGCAGATCATGAGGCATGGTTGGTTGACTTGGGTGCTACCTTTCATATGACTCCCCACATGGAGTGGTTCTGTGAATATGAAAGGTATGATGGAGGTAATTTTACCTAGGTGATGATTCGACAACCAAAATCACAGGACAAAGAAAATTCAAGTTGAGGCTCATATATGGAAGGATTAGAACATTGCTTCGTGTTCTGCACATCCCAGGATTGGTCAGAAATTTGATTTATGTAAGAAAAATGGATGATGTAGGGGTGAAAACGGTATTTGAAAAAGAAACCTGTAGGATGGTTCGAGGAGAAATGATGTTGTTGAAGGGAGTTCGGATTGGGACTCTGTATAAGCTGCAAGGAAGCACTATTAGTAATGGGTGTAATAGTTCCATTGTTCTTGATATTAGAGCAGAAGAAGAAAAAACTCCTACAGTCTCTAGAGAAAAGGTTATATTGTGGCATCAAAGACTGGGGCATATCAGAGAGAAGGGTCTTCGACTATTACACGGTGAAGGTATGGTTGAAGGTATGTCTAACCGCTCTTTGGATTTTGATTTCTATGAACATTGTGTATATCGGAAGCAAAATCGAGTAAGATTCCTCTCTGGTGCAACAAGGGTAGAAGGAATTTTACAACTAGTGCACAATTATGTGTTTGGACCTGTATCGGTTCCATCATTAGGAAAATCTATGTATTATGTCTCATTTATAGATGACTTCTCAAGGAATACTTGGATATATTTCCTTAGGAATAAAGTTGAAGTCTTTCACAAGTTTAAAGAGTTTAAGGCTTTTGTTGAGAATAAAACAGAGAAAATAATTAAGGTGTTAAGGACAAATAATGGCGGAGAGTTCTGCAGGATTGAATTTCAAGAGTTATGTAAGAAGTGCGGTATAGCAAGGCAGAAGACTACTCCATATACACCTCAACAAAATGGAGTTGTAGAAAGGATGAACATGATGCTCATGGAAAAACAAAGGTGCATGCTCAATGGTGTCGGGTTAGGGCAAGAATTATGGGCAGTGGCAGTGGGTATTGCATGTTACTTGGTCAATAGGTCACCCTCATCAGCACTGGATGACAAGAATCCACAAGAGGTATGGACTAGTAAGAAACATTCTCTCACACATCTCAAGGTAATTGGTTGTGAGGCCTATGTTAATGTTCCAAAGGAAAACAAGAGTAAGCTATATAAGAAGGATGAAAAGTTTATCTCTATTGGGTATAAAGATGGTCTCAAAGGTTATAAACTTTGGAACCCAGAAACTGAGAAGGCTGTGTATGGTCGAGATATGGTGTTTAGATAAATGAAGGATGTTTAAAAAAAAGAAGTTTTGCCAAGTAAGGAAGAACCAGAGAAAATAGAGTTTGAGACAAAGGTGATGAATCAGACTCTACAAAAGAACAAGAATCAGAAGAATAAGATCCTCATACTCGAGTATTGAGGAGATCGGTGCAGGAAAAAAGGCTACCAGAATGGTATGCTCCATCTTATTTCCATTCAAATTTTTCTTTGTCTATTATTAATGATGATCCTAGAAATAATAGGGAGGCAATGGATTCAGAGGATGGAAAACTATGAAAAAAGGCCATGGTTGAAGAAATGACAGCCTTTGATAAGAATGAGGCTTGGGATCTAGTGGAGTTGTCAACTGGAAGAAATCTCATTGGAAACAAATGGGTATTAAAAAATAAGTTGAATGCAGAAGGAAAAGTGGATAAATACAAAGCTCGATTAGTAGCAAAAGGTTATTCCCAGGTTGAGGGAATTGATTTTGGTGAGATTTTTTCTCCTGTTTCCAAGTTAACTTCTATTAGATTTATTTTTTCTGTTTTTGTTGCGTTTGATTTTGAAGTAGAAAAGATGGATGTGAAGACAACATTCCTACATGGGGATCTTGAAGAAGAAATCTATATGAAGCAACCATAAGGCTTTGTTGTGAAGGGAAAGAAGGAGTTATTATGCAAGYTGAAAAAGTTCATGTATGGTTTAAAACAATCACCAAGGATGTGGTATCAAAAATTTGATACTTATAYGATGGGACTTGGATTCACAAGAAGCAAAGAGGATCATTGTGTGTATTTTAAATTAATTGGTGATCATTTGATTTATTTGGTCTTTTATGTGCAYGACATGTTGTTGATAGGAAACAACAASGARATTATCYAGGATGTGAAAACTCAGTTGTCCTCTAAATTTGACATGAAGGATCTTGGTGCTGCAAATTTTATTTTGGGCATGGAAATTAAAAGAGATCGGAAAGACAAAAAACTCTGGTTAAATAAGAGAAAATATGTGGAGACAATATTGCAGAGGTTTAATATGCAGGAATGTAAACTGATCAGGGTCCCTATTCCTGTAGGTGTAAAGTTATCTGTGGATAAGTGTCCTAGTACACATGAAGAGGAGGAGGACATGTCTCGTGTTCCATATGTGAGTGTGGTTGGTAATTTGATGTATGAAATGGTCTATACTAGACTGGACATTGCACATGTAGTGGGAGTTTTGAGCAGGTATATGTCAAAACCAGGAAAGGAACATTGGACATCAGTAAAGAGGATTTTCATGTATTTGTGTGGCACTACTAGTTATGGATTGTGCTACCACGGAAGACCAGGTTTGGACAGAATGTTGGACATACATGGCTTTGTGGATGCAAACTCGGCTGGAGATTTGAATCATAGGAGATATACAAGTGAGTATGTGTTTAACTTGTTTGGAGGAGCAATCAGTTGGATGAGCAAAAGACAGTCTGTAGTGTCACTTTCAACTACATAAGTTGAATACATGGTCGCCACTCATCCAAGCAAGGAAGAACTATGGTTACAAATATTGTGTTCATGTATTGCGTTGGTACAACAAGTTGTAAGGATAGACTATGACAGTCAGAGTGCAATTTTTCTGGTGAAGAACTCGACTTATTATTCAAAGACAAAGCATATTGATGTTCAATATCATTTTGTGAGAGACATGGTTGAAGAAAAGAAGGTGTTGTTGATGAAGGTGGACACTTTGAAGAATGTTGCAAATTCATTAAAAAAATTTGCGAGCACTGAGAAGTTCTCTTGGTGTAGAGGATCTATGGGCATTGTTGCCCTAGATTGTTGACTATGTAACCCTGTAACCCTCTGTATGCAAAGAAAACAACAAGTGGGAGAAATCTTGGGTATGTGTTATATTCTTTGCATGACTAGCAATAGTTTCTACGTTGTGTCGGGCTCGTAGGGGGTAAGAGGGGGGCGAAGCCCCATAATTTTTTTTGTTGCCTCGGTTTTCATGTCCATTTATGGGTGGTTTTTCTCTGATGGTTTTCTATTTCTGATTAAGGAATTAGGGTTGTTGACTAATCCAGGTCATTGGATTAGGGTTTTGTATGTCACTTGATCCTATATGTATATTGTGTTGTAAACAATGTATGATATGAGAATAAATATATAATATGTTGGTTTTCCCAGTTTGGGGTTCCATGGGAAAAATATCTATGTAATGTGTGTATTTGCCATTGTATATTTTTTGTTCTTTTATTGAAAATTGATTTGCAGTAAATTATTGTACAACGTTAAAATCTACATGAGCCTCACCTCTTTTGGCTCAATTTTTAGAGAGTCATGATCCAAAGACATTTGCAAAAGCTTTAGTTAATCTAGTTTGGGATACAACAATGAATGAAGAGTATCGTTCTTTAATGGAGAACGATACTTGGGATCTTGTACCTCTTACAAACGGAAGAAAACTTGTCAAATGTAGATGGGCCTACCCAACTAAGTATGAATCAGATGGAAGTGTTGAAAGACCCGAGCCTTGATTAGTTTCCAAAGGGTTCTCTCAAGTTGAAGGCATTGACTATAATGAAACCTTTTCCCTTATAGCCAAAATGAATTACATCTGCCTTGTTCTAGCCCTTGTTGCCTCACATAAATGGGAGATCCATTAAATGGATGTCAAATCCACCCTCTTGCATAGGGATTTGCAAGAAGAAATATACACGGAACAACCTCCTAGCTATGTCCACAATGAATCCAGCCTTTTTTGTTGCCTTAAGAAACCTCTTTATGGTCTTAAGCAAGCTCCTCAAGCTTGGGATGCCAAAATGGAAAACTTTCTTCTTGATATTGTCTTTTCTATACCAAGAAAGTATGAAGCCATCTCATAATCCTTGTTCTTTATGTTGATGAACTTATCCTCACTGGTAGTGACCCAAAACTTTTAAACCGTGTGAAAACCAGCCTTAAGAAGAAATTTGAAATGACCGACTTAGGCTATTTGCACTATTTCCTTGGCTTTCAAGTTTTGCAAACAAGGAAGGAATCTTTCTTTCCTAGTCTAAGTATGCTTGTGACCTTCTTCACCTCTTTCACATGGAAGATTCTAAACCAACTTCTTCTCCCTTCCAGTCCGGAGTCATACTTTCTTCCACCTGTACTTCTCCTGAAGTTGATGCCACTTTGTACCATCAGTTAGTTAGTAGCCTCTTATACTTGACTCATACATGTCCTGATATTTCCTTTGTTGTTGCTCTTGTTGCCTGGTATATGCAAACACCCCATGAAAACTATTAGAAAGCATCTAAAAGGATACGTTAGTATGTTCAGGGTACAGTTCAGTTCAAGATACATTACAGTTTAGGGGGGACTCCTTTATTAGTTGGTTTTATTGATTTAGATTGGGTCGACGACCCTAATGATCGAAGATCTATTGTAGGTTATATTTCCAGCCTTGGTTCAGGACCTGTCACTTGGGCCTATAATAAACAACATGTTATTTCTCTTTCTTCAGTAGAAGCAGAGTATCGAGTAGCAGTTTATGCAAGTCAGGAAGGCTTGTGGCTTCGACAGATCCTTTCAGAGTTTGGATTTTAGTAGGAGCATCCGACCACCCTCTGGTGCGACAATCAGAGTGCCATCAAGATCACCAAAGAACCAGTTCAACATCAGCGCAACAAACACATCAAGCTCCACATGCACTTCATCTGGAAGCTCGTTCATGATCGAGTTATTGAAGTGGTCTTTTACCCTATAGAAGATCAAGTTGTAGACATTTTTACAAAGTCTCTTAAAGAAGCAAAGTTTTCCAAACTTCAATCTATGTTATGAGTTTAGGAAGTTTTCATTAAGGGGGGATAGGCTCTAATGTCTCCTTTCTCTCCTATTGTGTCGCCTTTGTAAATTCTTCAATCCTATCCCAAGTTGTTCTTAAGGGGGGATGTTAGGATATTTAGATACTTACAAGTTAGTTAAGATCAACTTGGTCTAATGTGTCGATACGTAAAAGTGTGTTTCTTTAGTATGCATTAGTATGCATTTATAGTTAGGTAATCCAACGGTCACGATATGTTCCCAACATAGAGTGATCTAACGGATCACATTCTCCTTGATATTAACAACTACGTTGATCCATGACTTGACACCTTATTGGTCCACGATCTTTATTTAAAGAGGATGGAGGGTCATTTGTCGATGATCGATTGTGAGAAACTCTCTTGTAAATCTATCTGCAACATTTTTCTTTTGCATTAATAAATTTCTCCAAGTGGCCATGTTGGTTGGGGTGTTATTGGATAAATCGGTAGGTGCGGACACTAATTGATCTCCCTAGATCCACCTAGATCTAGAACAAAACACACCAGAACATGACACTTTCCTTAAGTTTTAAATATTGAATTTACTAACTAAAGAGGGATAGGTGACATACCGTTTAAACACCGCTTCCTCTCGCCATCGCCATCCTAGCTCCGTTCCAAAACTCATACAATGATGATCCTGCAAAAGAATGCAACCAACCAAAGTGATAGTAATAGCATAAAATCAATATAAACCTATGTATGTGATCAAGGAATCATACAATAAAACACAACAA
>JZKD02S2441151.1:0-14565 GCA_000966675.3 Picea glauca
TATCTCCAAATTCTTTGCATTGGCATCCTTCTTCCATGTTGAACTCTGGTATCATAATTGGATTTATTTCAATGAGTAATTTTAGACAAGTATCTAAGTCATATCTAACAAATCCTTACCTTGAACTCCTATGCTTGACACATAGATATTATTCACACACAACCTCTTAAGTTCTTTGTTCTCTTTCACCTCAAGATTTGCAACTGTCTACACATCTCTACCTTCAAGTCTATGGTGCTTTATTTTTTCTTTCTATGCTCATTAATGACATTATTCACCTTCTAGCTTCATGTCCTATGTGAGGTTTTGTTGATGGGTGTTTATGACACACCATCAACTGGAATGGAATAGTTTGGTCCGAGGTTATCTAAATAACCCAAGCCATTTGGAATAACTACCCTTAGCAGGTTTAACGACTCCATTAGCCGATAAAGAGATCTAATCTAAACTACGAAAATAAAATAACTAACTATGCATTAACAAAGATCTACTATATACATTCACTATTCTCATTTTTATATACGACATATACAAATAAACAGGTACAAGATTTATGAGAAACCTTGTAAACTAAGGTTGTACAAGAGAACCGAATCTTAGGAAAAATTAAATAGATCTAGAACATACTACTAATATAATTTTAACCTTGAAACTTAAAACAAAAAAAGGAAAATAAATGAATGTAAATAATAATGTTTTAACTTAAATAAACAAAATATTTAAACTTAAATGTTAATTTACATTCAAAAAATATAAATCAAAACAAATAGAAAATAATTAACATATGACTAGCCAGTATTTGAAGAGAACTTTTGGTTATTCCTTCATGTATAACATTTCTCCAACAACCTGTCTGTTAAGAGAAATGTATAGCAGAAGGTTGTGTAATTCTAAGATTGTGACAGTATCAAAATGAAAATCACTTTGACTGACAATTTAAATCTTATTTAAAATGCAGAAAGAACAATTTTCAAATCATGATTCTTAGTGAAGATATAATAGACTAATCGACAATAATAAAAATCACAATTGAACAATTATATCTTTACAAATCCGAATTACATGGATAAACTCAATATAATACAAGATTTGTATCAAAATAATACAATCACCAAGACCAATATAATTGAGATAATAGATAGTTAAAGATTGACAATATTAATATATAAATGATAACAATTAATCATGCATTGATAAAACAGACTGAATCTAATTTAAATCAATGCATAATCAATTACTCAAAGAATATGAACCATAATCAAAAGATATTATAATGAAAACAAAACCCTTTTTCTCACAAGACAAAATCCATTAAGAAATCTAGAATTTCATATTCTTCTTCAAAAATACTGGTCCATTCTCCCAAAAATTCCAACCATCTGTTACTCCTTTTGAAAAGAGAAAGTTTACAAAATAAATAATATACAAAAGAAAGGATAAAAATCCTCCTCTGAATTTCTTCAATCTCTTTGTGGCTCTGAAATTTCTCATATATTTATGCAATGAATGAACAGTTTGGGTGTCACTAACTATTTTTTCCACTTGAAATTTTCCTTGGAAAGAAACCATAATATCTCTCAAATTGCGTGTTTGTTTGGGAAAATTATCACTAGTAAGCTAAATGGTCTTGTTTTGAAGATGGGTGTTCAGTCGTTTCTTGAGATTCCTCATGGTTTGGCTGCAATCAATCCCACAAAATTGCCTATATGTTCTTGAACGCATTTCCAATTCTTATTTATTGTTGCTCATAAATTATTTGCATCAATCCAATGTTATTTTTGGATCAATTATCTTGAACGTATTTAGATAGGAAAATCAAACCATTATTCGATCCATACCAAATATCTAATAATAGAAACCTCTGAAACAAAAATAAACCAATTTAATAACCTAAATATGAAAATTGCGAATACAAAAAAATCTAGAAAAATAAAATTAAAATGAATTTAAACTAAAAGCTAACTATAAGTTGTAAACAAATATTGGTTATATTTTCCTTTCAAATATGATATTAAAATTCTAGAAGCTTAAGTTGATGGAGAGGAGAAAAATATTAATTTTGGGTTTCCACAAAATCAAACAAATGATAGATAATTTTTTTTTTTTTTGAAACTAGATGCAAAATGACAAAAGAATTTAATTGATTAAACCTACCAAATGATTTTTTGAAAGGGTAAAATCATGAATATGGGTAACACTTTTGCTTGTTTTATAACAATCTGTGTTTTTTATTTTAACAGGTTCTTCAACTTCCGGTAAACAAAAGTATTTTTTTTATTTAAAATTTTACTTTACTATAAAAACAAAACTTGTGAAAAATTTTGTTAGCTTTCTACTGACTATTTTTCAATTTTTTTTAATTGATATTTGATATGTCAATTTGGAAATTGTTTGACAGTATGTTCCTTAAAAATGAAGGGAAAGATAATGAGTTATTTTTTCCCACAACAATGTATCCATTATTAAACTTTTGTTTTTGACAATGAAATATACTGCAGCAATCTACAGAGACTCTATTTTTTTATGACTATAGTTTTGAATCTAACAGATAAATATTATAATTTCTAGAATTTTTTTAAGTTAACCAATCTGAAAAAGTTACATATTTTAAACACATGTTTTTCTCCACCATGTATCTATCTGAATTTTTACTAAAAAGTAAAATCTAAAAATACCCTTTTGAAGAGAACAATTTAAGGACTATGAATATAAATTTTCCATAATTTTCCACTGTGTATTTTTAGAGATATGGATTTTTCATTTCACCAAATCATAATCTCACCTAAAAATATTATGCAGTGATTTTTTTATAAAATTAAATAAACTTAAATAAAAACAATGAAAATGAAAACAAATTATACCCAATGAAAGTAGATTCAATTTAAAAATGTTGGTATCAAATCTGAAGCTAAATTATGAGTATTTATAGGAGTCTGCTACCTCCAAATATGAAGTAAAATGGAGATAATTTGTAGTTTCGTACAAGAGGTCCCATTTTCAGGTTTTCGGCCTAAATATTCTTTCGGTCAAAACGTAGTTTTTAATGGAATCCGTTAAAAGTAAATGTTTTGGCCGAAAAGTCTTTCGGCCAAAATATGCTTACCACAGGAAACTAATTCATTCGAAAAACGTTATACACGAATTTCGAGGGCACCATTAAATTTGACGTGCAAATATTCAGCCGAAAAAGGTTTTGGCCGAAAACATTCCTAGCAACATTTTTTCAGCCGAAAAATTGCCGCTAGGAATTTTGGAGACCCGATTGTCACGAAAGTGTTAGCCATCTTCATGATTTTTCCCGAAAATGAGAAACCAACCAAGATATTATTTGATGAAGTATTGAACCAATTATTAAGAATAGTCAAACTTGCTAATGAGCAAAAGACAAAAACATAATCATAATTCAAACAAAAGTAAATAATTGATAAAAAATAATGTTTTCATTTAAATTAAGATTTCTATGCTCGTCTCCCCTTCATTCAAATTTGATCAAATGTGAACAAATGTCATAGAAAATATGTGTCGCAATAAGATTTCTTCCTGTAAAATCATTGTTATTAATCCATGTCTTCAACCAAGCCATTCTCATAGAAGATAAATTCACTAAAAATGAGGTAATAACAAATTCCCAAATTCTGAAGCTCTTCTATCAACATCAAAACTCTGTAGAAAGAAAAATGAAATGGCATTTGAATTTCATGAAATTCAAACCAAACAAAAAAAAAAGAATATAAACTCAAACCAACCTCAAAACAAAACGAACTAATACCAATCCAATCAATTCAAAGGGAAACAAAAGAAGAATCCAAGTAAAATTTAGAGGGACTCTAGATTTTGATTAAAGAAAAAGAAGGGGGTTGGTGCGGGCAACCAACAAATGACAACTCACTAGGCAGAGTAGTTATCTCTACATTGATTTAGAACAAATCATTATGAGAAATTATAGTAAGAGGTACCAAGCTGTCATATTTTCAAATTTCCTTAAGAAAATGCCTTGTTTGGTCTATATAGTATTGATATTAGCTCTGCATACATATATAGATTGATCTTACCATAGTTCATGAATTGAGGCGAAATATCTTGTAAAGAATTAAAATCTGAACTATTGTTTCACCAATTGGTCATGAAAGTTTTAAGAAAAGGACTTCAATGCCACAGGCGGGGTCGTAGTTGTCAGTATACGTTCACAGCCTTGATAGGGTTTCATTTTAACCTATCTGATCGCCTTGATCCCATCTAATAGTTTAAGCACACGTGATGGATCATTCCTGGAATTATTGAGTTTTATTCTTATAGCATTTTGGTGACTAACTGAAAGTCACTTCTCTAGCTTGGTGACCAGTTAGTAAGCAACATCATCCACATAAATCCATGGAGGTGAGCAAGTTGGCTTGTGATGAGACCTCTTGTCCTTCAGTTGAGAATATTAAAAGCCACTACCCTGGCTTGGTGACCAGAAATGGTAATGTCACTTATGTAAACTTCCTATGGTCATGATGGATCGACTCGTGATGAGGCCTTCCAACTCTCAATTAGAAACTTTATGCTTCAATATTTCAAGCTCATAGGTGATCCAATCACAAAATTTGATTTTATTATATGAACAAGAGATTATATAGAAGATGGGGAAGAAAAAGCAAAATGTCCCTTAAGGAATATGATGGTGTAAAAAGTTTTATAATATCCATGATAACCATAGATCACTCCAAATTTCAGAGAAAATTCCTTACAAGAATGTTGAAGGGAAAGAATGGTAACAATCAAAAAAATTGTCTAATAGAGTTGAGATAAATCTTATTTCAAGACTAGGAAATGTCATGTGATATCCAGATTCCATTCAGTCAAATTCACCTCTGGAGCCACCTGGAAGATGCCTTCTCTTGAGGAATTTTTCAAATCCCTGACATAAGAGTAAACCAAGCTCATCAACATGGGAAAAATCAAAGGCACAAAGGCGCATGCACTTACTGTACAAGATGGAATCCATCAATATCAGAAATCTAAATATAAAGACAAAAGGAAATCTCATGGAAATCCGAAGAAGGAAGGGTAATCAAAACCCTTCATCGATGCCTCTAGATCCAAAGGTGGAAAGGGAAGAAAGGGGGGGAAATGCACATACTTCCATAATGGATTCCATCTAGAATATGCATGCATGCAGAAATAATTAGATATAATGAATCAAATACTTCAACAAAATAACCTTGGATATCGCATCCCAGAGGGTGCCAAGAAAAAGAATCCAGAAGATCAGAATCCCAAGCAAGGAAATTCTAGCCATGCCTTGATTTCCATCAACTCCTCTCCCGATGCTTGGATCGTATATTCAGAAGAATCACATCACATGTTTTCCACAAAAGAAGTCTATTATTCATTGGATGCATGCAAAGGTCCTCTTATTCTGATGGGGGACAACTATCCAGTCCCAGTCACCGAAAAAGGAAGGATTGAACTTACCAACGAAATATTTGAGAATGTGTTGCATGTTCCTAAACTTTCTGTCAAACTTCTCTCCATGTATCAGATGAAAAATTCCATCACTATAAATAAATTCATATTGACACCCAATACAATGGACATCTATGACATGCAAACCAATTCCAAGGTTGCCACCGGTGAGATAAATCATCAATCTAGATTGTATACATTTTTTGAATTTATTGAACCAAATTTTTCTTTACTGCTTACCCATGGTGATGAAAGTAGTAGGATATGGCACGAAAGGTTCGGGCATTTGAATTTTATATATATGCAACAACTTAGCAAGAAAATATTGGTTGATGTTCTACTAGGCATCCATTTCTCCAAAGGAATCTGTGAGGGATGTGTTCTTGGAAAACACCCTCAAGAGAAATTTGACAAAGGAAAGACTCATAGAGCTTCCTCTCCTTTAGATATGATCCATAGTGACATAATGGGTCCTTTTCCGCATCCATCAATAAAAAAAATGAGTTTTGTTCTCATTTTTGTTGATGATTTATCACGTTTCACATGGATTTACTTTCTCAGGCAAAAATCCAATGTCTTTAAACATCTCAAAGATTTCAAATCCCTTCTTGAGACACAATCCAGAAAGAAAATCAAAATCCTCTGAACTAATAACATGGGAGAGTATGTCAATCATGAGATTCAAAATCTTTTCCATGAGGCATGTATTTAATTGAAACACATAGTTCCCTATACTCCGCAACAAAACATAGTTGTTGAGCGGAAAAATAGATCTTTAAAAGAGATGGCATCTTTCATGCTATATGAAAAGTCCCTACCAAAGAGACTATGGGCTGAAACACTTAATTGTGCAACCTACATGAAAAATAGATCTCCCCATATATCTTTCAAGGATAAGACCCCCTACAAGGCTTGGAGCAGCCTCAAACTAGAAGTGACCTACTTTCACATTTCTGGTTCACGTGCATGGGCCCAGATTCCCTCTGAAAAGAGGAAGGCACTTGATCCACAGAGAACGAAGTGTATCTTTGTTGGATACCCCGACGGTGTGAAGGGATACAAACTTATTGATCTTTCCTCGGACTAGGTCATCATTAAGTGAAGTGTCTAATTCGAGGAAAGTGTCTAACATGTACCTTAGCACCCGCATGCAGACACCTTCATTCTTCCACCTGTCTGAGATGATGAGCATCCACATGCTGACTCTTCTTCATACGAGAGTTTTGATTCAAAGGATCTAGATGATCCAGATACAGATTCAATACAGTCAGATGCAAATTCAGTGCATCCAGATGTAAATGCAGAGCCAGAGCAGAGGCCCAAGTGGGCCCAGTCTACTCTTCAGGATGCAGAGGATATTGTTGGTGATCTAGCCAATACTAAGAGGACTCGATCTAATTTTGAGGAGTCTCCTATTTCACTCACTGCCACTGAACCATTTCCCTCCAGGCATCTTTTCTTGTTTCAGTCTTCAGATCCACATTCTTATGGTGAGGCTTCTAGAAATCCATTTTGGGAATCTTCCATGTAGGAGGATTAAAACTCCCTCTTTGAGAACCATAATTGGGATCGGGTTCCCCTTCCTTCTGGAAGGAAACTTGTCAGGTACAGATGGGTCTAGAGGACCAAGAGAATAATAGATGGACAGATTAGCAGATACAAAGCCAGGCTTGTTGCCAAAGGCTTTCAACAGGTTCATGGAATTGACTATGATGAGACCTTCACTCCAGTAGCGAAGATGGATTCCATACATTTGGAACTTTCCATTGCGACAACCAAGGGATGGGAAGTCCATCAGATGGACGTGAAGAATGTGTTTCTTTACAACAATCTCTTTGAGGAGATCTATATGGACCAACCCCATGGATTTATGCAGGATTCATCTTTTGTTTGTCAATTGAAGAAGTCTCTTTATGGCCTCAAGAAGGCTCCGAGGGAATGGTATGGAAAGATGGACTCCTTTTCGACAACACAGGTATTCCAACATAGGATGAACACCTTCAATAATCGCTCACATAACCAGATCAAATATCAACACACCGATGATTTCACATGGTAAAACCCCTATAGGGAAACATCCACGGCCCCAACCAACACAACCACTTGGAGAAGTTTATTAATGCAAAAGAAAAAGATTCCAAAGAGATTTTACAATAGAGTTTCTAACAATCTATTATCAGCAAATGAACCTCCATGCTATTTAAATAGAGATCACAGACCAATCGGGTGTTAAGACATGGATCAATGGCCATTAAGATTGAGGAGAGTATGAACCGTCAGATCACTCTATGTCGGAAACATATCGTGACCGTCAGATTTCCAAACAGTTACAAATGCATACTAATGCATACTAAAGAAACACACAAAGAAACACACTTTTACCTAACGACATACTGGACCAAGTATATCTTAACTAACTCCTAAGTGTCTAAAAATCCTAGCATCCCCCCTTAAGAACAACTTAGGATAGGATTGAAGGATTTACAATGTTGACACAATAGGAGAAGGAAGGAGGCATTAGAGCCTATGCCCCCTTAATGACAGCTTCCTGAACTCCTAACATAGAGAGAAATTTGGAAAACTTCGATTCTATAAGAGACTTTGTGAAAATGTCTGTAACTTGATCTTCTGTAGGGAAAATGAACACTTCAATAACTTGATCATGAATGAGATTTATGATGAAGTGCATGTGTAGCTCGACGTGTTTGTTGCGCTGATGTTGAATTGAGTCTTTGGCGAGCTTGATGGCACTTTGATTGTCACATCAAAGGCTAGTCAGATGTTGTTGCTCGAATCCAAACTCCGAAAGGATCTGTTGAAGCCACAAGGCTTCCTGACTTGCATTTACTGTTGCTCGGTACTCTGCTTCTGCTGAAGAAAGTGAAATAGTTGTTGTTTCTTATAGGCCCAAGTGACAGGTCCTAAACCAAGGATGAAAATATAACCTGTAGTAGACTTCCAATCATCAGGGTCGTCGACCCAATCTGAATCAATGAAACCAACCAATAAAGGAGCCCCCCCTAAACTGTAATGTATCCCAAACTGAACTGTACCACGGACATAGAAAAGTATCCTTTTATCTTATTTCCAATGGATTTCATGGGGTGTTTACATATACTGGGAAACAAGACCAACAACAAATGAAAGATCAGGACGGGTATGAGTCAAGTATAATAGGCTACCAACTAATGGACGGTACAGGGTGGCATCAACTTCAGGAGAAGTATAGGTGGCAGTAAGCTTGACTCCAAACTAGAAGGGAGAAGGGGTTGGTTTACAATCATCCATGTGAAAGTGACGAAGAAGGTCACAAACATACTTAGAATGGGAAAGAAAAATTTCTTCATTGGTTTGCAAAACTTGGAGGCCAAGGAAATAGTGCAAAAAACCTAAGTCTATCATTTCAAATTTCTTCTTAAGACTGGTTTCACATGGTTTAAAAGTTTTGAGTCACTACCATTAAGGATAAGGTCATCAACATAAAGGGCAAGGATTATGAGATGGCTTCCTACTTTCTTGGTATAAACATTAGGATCAGAATGGCATCTAGAGAATTCAGTGTTAATAAGAAAGTTGTCCATTCTGGCATATCAAGCTCGGGGAGCTTGCTTAAGACCATAAAAATATTTCTTAAGGTGACAAACAAGGCTAGAGTCATTTTGGACATAGCCAAGAGGTTGTTCCATGAAGATTTCATCTTTCAAATCGTCATGCAAGAAGGCAGATTTAACATCCATCTGATGGACCTCCCATTTATGTGAGGTAGCAAGGGCAAGAAAAAGATGGATGGAATTCACTTTGGCTACATGGGAAAATATTTCATTATAGTCATTTCCTTCAACTTGGGAGAATCCTTTGGAAACTAACCGAGCCTTGTGTCTGTCAACACTTCCATCTGATGCATACTTTGTTCTGTAGACTCATTTACATTTGACAAGTTTTCTTCCTTTTGGAAGAGGTAGAAGATCCCAAGTATCATTTTCCATTAAAGAATGATACTCTTCATTCATTGTTGTATCCCAATTTGGATGTCTCGAAGATTCGAAAAATGTCTCTAGATCACGAGTCTCTGAAACTTGAGCCAAAAAAGAAGAGGCTCGCTGGAACTGTGAACGTGTTCGATGCTGATCTGAAGGATCACCGACAAGATCACCAACTGCTTCTCGTGTTGAACAGACCCATCTAGGAAGCGGTGGAACTGGTGCTTGTTCAGGTTCAAAGAACTCATCTGGAGGAAGTTCAGTAGGCAGAGGTGGATTTCCATCCTCACTTTCATCATCTGAAGAAGAAGTAGAATAGGAATAGAAGAAGGCACAAATGTTGAAGATGGATCGCAAGTCGAAGAAGGCACAACCGTCGAATTAGGTTCGCAGGCCAAGATATTTTCATCAAATTTAACATCTCTTCTAAGAATAATTTCATTACTATGTGGTTGAAGAAGTCTATAACCTTTGACATCTTCAGAATAACCAACAAATATACACTTCTCATTTTTAGGCTGCAATGCTTTCCTTTTCTCATCAGGAATGTGAGCCCATGCTATACTACCAAATACACATAAGTGACTTACATCTGGTTTAATTTTAGTCCAAGCTTCTTCCGGTGTTATATTTTTAAGAGCCTTTGTGGGAGTGTGATTGACTATGTAATTTTCACAGTTGATTGCTTCCGCCTAATACTTTAGACTTAATCCCTTAGATTGGATCATACAATTAGCCATTTATTTTAATGTGCGGTTCTTTCTCTCAGAAACACCATTTTTTTGTGGTGTATATGGAACAATGTGTTGCATTTGGATGCCCTATGTAGTGAAGTAACTTGTAAAATTATTGTTCACATATTTGCCTCCATTATCTGTTCTCAACTTTTGAATTTGATGTCCAGATTGTTTTTCTACAAGGGCCTTGTAGGCCAAAAACTTGTCAAAAACTTAGCTCTTAAGTTTTAAGAAGTAAACCCAAGAGAAAAATAATCAATGAAAGTTAAGAAACACTTGCACCCAAAAAAACAAGGAGAAGAAAATGGACCACACAAATCACTGTGAACAAGCTGTAAAGGACCCGAGGCGTGCCAAGAGGCACGTTTGTCAAAATTGTCCCGATGATGTTTGCCGAGAACACAACCGGCACAAACACCATCTCTGCATGAAACAAGAGGAAGACTAGTCACCATATGTTGATTGCATAGTTGTTGCAATGAATGATTATTTAGATGACCAAACCGCTCATTCCAAATCTTGCTCAAGTCATCGCTATGAGCAACAAAAGTTGATGAAAAAGTTGATGACCCAAAGTTGTCAAACTTGTACAACATGGTAATATCATCAGCAATTCCAGTTGAAGAACATGCTTAGAATATTTTAGATCCTTTATTACAACTTGGTGAGGTGAAAACTCTACAGTTTTACCTTCACCTGAATGAGTGATTTGATATACTGATAGAAGGTTACAAGAAAGACTCGGAACACATAATACATCATTGAAATGGCCATTATCTACTTGAATTGTTCAAGATCCTACAACACTAAGAGATCTGTCATCACCAACAAATACTTTCTTGGTGTTACATTCATTTAGAGAAGAAAATATGGCTTTATCCTTAGCCGTGTGATAAGATTCTCCTAAATCAATAAGCCACTCATCATAAGAAGAAGTAGAATTTGTGTTGAAGGAGAAACCAAAAGTGGAAAGTGCATGTCCATGAGAAGAAGAAGAAGAAGAAGTAGAATCAATACTAATGTTGTGCTTCTCCATCGTTGCTTCTAAAGCTTCCATCTTCTTGAAACATTTGGACTCATCATGACCATCTTTATCACAAAAGTTGCAATGTTTGTTAGTCTTCTTATTTTTATATTTTTCTCCTTTGTCACGATTAGGAGCTGAAGCTGTCTAAGAGGGTTTGGGACCCTTTTATTGCTTGTTGTTGTAGCAAGGATGTTGCTTCTTGGGATATTTGGGTTTATGTGGGAAACTAAGGCTTTGTTAGAGGTAGTTGTAGTGTTGATCACTCCAAGTTGTATAAGATTATCTTCCTCTCTAATCAAAGAAGCAAAAAAGGACTCAAGAGTGGGTTTTTCATAATCTTTCCCTAGAGCCTCTCTCATGGCATAAAAGGTATATATAAACACAAAATATGCACAAAATATGCACTACCTAGCTTATAAAGAATAATATAGATGCAACACTCTTCCTCCATTTTTATCTTACATTCTTCACATAAAGTTCTGAGTGTTTTAAACTTAGATAGATAGTCTCCAAGGCAAGAAAAATCACTTGGACTCAAGGTCAGTATTTGAGTTTCTAACTATTTTGCTCGAATAATATTGAGTTTACCAAACACAGATTCAATCTTTTCCCAAGCTTCTTCAGGGCCATCAATTTCTTGAAGGTGGTACCTTAAATCAGGAGAGATGGACATTCTGATTAGTCCTTGTGCTTTGTCATTCCTATTATCCCATTTGGATTTCTTATCATCATCATTGGGTTCTCTTTTCTTTCCCAAGGTAACCCAGTACAGGCCTTTACTTCTTAATAAATCTTCCATAAGAGATTTCCATTGGAAGTAGTTGTTGCTGGTAAGCAAGACATTACTTGTAGAAGCCATATTAAATATGCAAATAATGTGGATTTAAAAACTAAATTTGATGATCTTGATGGAAAGATCTCGAAAATTTATGCATTTAAAAAAAAAAATGGCACTGAAAACGGACTTTCAATGTGAGAGTTATGCCCTTTTTAAAAAAAGGCATAAACAGTAACCAAGTGACCACGTGATAGTGTAAGTTGCTTTATGAAGTGACCCAATTTTATAAAGAGAAGTGGGGATCACTTTTACAATGAAGTTACTTTATAATAGAAAAGCTGCATGCAAAATAAATAACTCTAAAATAAAATATTAAAGCTACTTATAGTGATTTACTTTTATACTTGAAGTGAAATACACTTTACAATTTTAGCATGAACTTTTTCAAAAAAGTAACAAAAGAGAGACTTGAACTCAAGACCTCTTACTTAATAAGGCAAGTTTTAACCAAATGGTTTAGAAAAACATATTGTAATTTTCAGGAGGATTGGGGTTGTTGTTGTTGAACATGACCTGGGAGAGTGCACTAAAAAAAACTATTTTCACACAAGAAAAAAATTCTTCTTCTCGATGACAACAAGGGTTAGATCTCGGTTAGCTTACTCGGAAGATGCACCTTTTCATATCTATTTCTAATTTGTTGAGATCATACAGGGCATGGGGAAAAGAGCATATGTATATCTAAAAGAGTAGCAACCTGAAAAAAAATACAAAACTGAAATAAAACCAAAATACTTCTCTGCAAAAAATTTTAAAAATGCGTATTCAAACTTTATACCAACAAATCTGACTGTAATGGTCGTATCTTGGGAAAATGGAAACCTTTTCGAGTGAAAATAAAAGTTTTCCTGAATGAAACGAGTGCTCCAGACGCAATGAAATGGTACGCTTAGCCCAAAAATGTATGAAAATGATAGAAAATGGAGATGAGGAAACTCGGCTTCATGATCTCGATCTACAATAGGAGCGGGTCTTTAAACAGGCTCTGATACCATGTTTGACAACACATGTATTCCAACAGAGGATGAACACCTTTAGTAACCACTCAAATAAATAGATCAAAGATCAATATACTGATGTTTTCATGTGGTAAAATCCCTACGAGGAAACATCCACGACCCTAGCCAACGCGGCCACTTGGAGCAATTTATTAATGCAAAAGAAAAAGATTACAGAGAGATTTTACAATAGAGATTCTCACAATCAGTCATCGACAAATGACCCTTCATGCTCTTTAAATAGAGATCATGGACCAATCGGGTGTTAAGCCACGGATCAATGGTTGTTAAGATTGAGGAGAGTATGAATCGTCGGATCACTCTATGTCATAAACATATCGTGACTGTCGGATTTCTTAACTATAAATTCATACTAAAGAAACACACTAAGAAACACACTTTTACCTAATGACATATTAGACCAATTAGATCTTAACTAACTTCTAAGTGTTTAAATATCCTAACAACTCTTACCTATTTTCACAGAAATTTGTACGTTGTAAATCATACCTGAATCTCTACATGCTCAGGACAGTTGATTCACTTCTACTCTTAGTTCTATACGTTGATGATTTGTTGATCACCGGTTGCTCGAATTCAGTGACTGCTACATTCAAGAGGATTCTACATGACAGGTTTTTGATGATGGACATGGGTTCACTACACTTATTCCTTGGACTCGAGATCAGTCAGAATGGATCATGCATCAAACTATCTCAAGCCAAGTATGCACGAGATCTCCTTGAGATATTTCACATGACATAATGCAAGTCTGCTCTGACTCCTTTCCTATTAGGATTCAAACTTGAGGATGGTGGGGACACTCCACTGGTTGACAGAACATTGTACAGACATCTAGTGGGGAGCTTGTTGTATCTCACGCATTCTAGACCAGACTTCTCCTATGCAATTGGAGCAGTTTCCAGGTTTATGTAGGAGCCATATGAGCTACATTGGAAGGCTACAAAGCATATCCTTCGATATGTATAGGGCACTATCACCTTTTGGATTCATTATGCAGTAGACTCTACATTAGATCTCATTGGGTTTAGTGATTTTGATTGGGCTAGCGATAATAATGATCGCAAGTCCACATCTGGTTACTCACTTAGTATTGGTTCCGAGCCTATCTATTGGTTGAGAAAGAAGAAGGTTTTTGTTCCTCTATATTTAGTCGAGGTAGAGTACAGAGGGGTAGTTAACATAATAATTCAAGTTATGTGGCTACAACATTTTCTCACTGATTTGGGCATTCAGTTTCATCGGTCGATCGTCATCTGGTGTGAAAACCAGAACACTCTGAAGTTCTACAGAGATCCAGTTCAAAGGCAGTGGGTGAAGCACATCGAGATCCACATGAAATACATCCAAGACTTAGTACACGAGGGGATCATCGACCTACATTTGTGTCCTTCAGCAGAATAGACAACAAACATCTTCACTAAGACCTTCACCGAGTAGAAGTTTCATTTTCTGTGAAGTCATCTTGGAGTGAAGGACACAGTTTCCTAACAATTGTAGTTCATTTTTTTACATA
>JZKD02S2441151.1:16063-27546 GCA_000966675.3 Picea glauca
GCAACGGAAGCAAACGAGGCGAGTGGCACCCTTGGAGCACGTAGTGCGTCCTGAAGGGCACGTCGCATGGATGATGATGATGAGACAACTTAGATGACCCTAATACCTTAACGCCCGATAAAATTCTTAAAATGACTCCCCTAATTAAATTGTCGCCCTTTTCAAATCAAAAACCTAAATTAAAACATCTCTAAGTTAAATTTGACAAGCCCTAAGAAAAGATGCTACAAAAATAAACCTAGGGCGTAAGCTAAAACCCTCCTAGGTGTAAATTAAAGTCTTCCTAAAAGTAAAGGGGGTAAAAGAAATGAGGGAATTAAATTAAGTAAAACCCATGGCTTTTAAATGATAAAGAATAAATAAAATTTTTAAAGTGGGGAAGTATTAAAGGATAGAAATTTTTAAATATATTGAAAAGATAAAAATTGCACTTATCTTTTGGGTTCAAAAATAAAAATAACAAGAGAGAATTAAATAATAGAATAAAAGAGACTAAAAAAAAAATTTGAGGAGTAAATTAAGGAGTAATTTAAGGAGTAATTAAGGAGTAAATTAAGGAGAAATTTAAGGAGTGATTAAGGAGTATTTTAGGGAGAAATTCAAGGGGTGATTAAGGAGTAATTTAAGGAGTAATTTAAGGAGCGATTTTGGGGGAGTGAGAGAATTGAGTCTTTTAATAATTTAAAATAAATAAATTTTGGAGAACCAGAGGCATGTGTGACACTTGGACGGCGGAGAATGTTAGAGGGTTAGTCATTAAAAATTAATTAATTAATGATTTATGAATTAGGTCAATCTCAAAATTCTATAAAAGGAGGGGAAAGGAAGGAAGAAGGGGAGGAACGGTTAGCGTAACGTTACGCTACCGAATTGTGGCTTGACGGGTTGCTTGTGAGGAGTTGGGTATATCTCAGCTGTGTTTGGAGTGGTAGCTCAGCCGTGGAGGCGAGCTGAGACGCTAGTCTAGCTCTGGTTCTTGTGTGGCCCCTTTGCGGCTCGGGGGGCTAAGGGGGAAGCAGAGTACCCCTAGCGTTTGGCTGGGAGGTACTGGTGAGCTTTCTTTGGTCGGCAAGCCCAAGCGGCACGGAGCGAGGGAAGCGGCACCGCGCGAGGGACGTCTCCGAAGTGGGCGACTGGCAACGGTATGATTTTAATGGTGAAGTAGAAAGCAGTTTTATATTCAGCAAAATTATCGTTATTGGTGATAATATGATGAGATTGGTTGGCATTATAGTTTGCAATTTCGTTTCGCAATGATATTGTAGAGTTTGTTTATATTCTGATCATGTGTCACCTTAGTTATGATGTCATGTGTTTTTGCATTGATATGAATTAGGTGATGTTGTTAATTTCTTATTTGTTAAAAAGTAAAAAAAAAAAAAAAAAANTTCCTATTGAACTTCGTTATTCATAGACATAACGAAGGGGTCGTTACATATGGTATCAGAGCCGGTTCGACCCGCGACTTGGGGTTCGCTACAGCTTTCGTTGACATGAGTGGGTTTTATTATACCGTTGTTTATTGAGTAGATTATGTGCGTGCGCAGTAATCTTGGTTAGAGAACGCCGCAGAGGCAGACGACGGGGTTTTAATCTGGGCTTGATCTGTGTTTTTTTTGTCATTGGGGCGTTTTGGTTCTCTGATCGGTTCGGCATTTCATTTTTCCTTTTTGTGGACAAATCGTTGGCATGGTGGTTATGGTCACGATCGTTGCATTCCGTGTCTGTATTTCGCTAAATCTATGGGGGAATCTATGGCTGGGCGTAATGCCGTCAAGGCGTTGAATCTTTGTTTGAGTGGGGCGTTCGACTGTCTGCGTCTTACTGAGATGTTAGGTGGACTATTTGCGTTTTCATTGGTTAATATTCAGCGTCTTGTTGCATGTCTTGGGCGTTTGCCATTAATTTATTAGGCGTTTTTTCCACTGAGTATGGGCATTTGCATGCTGTGTTAATGGCGTTTTGTTGCCACTGCATATTGGACTGTGGGCATCTGTACTTTGAGCATCCGGCATGATTATTGGGCGTTTTATTGCCCTGTGCATGGAGCGCTGGGTGCATTTACTCTGCGTTGTAATGTTGTTGTTGCTGTAAAAAGGGTTTGCGATTTTGAACTGTGGTTACTGTGTAACGTCCGTGTCTTACTGGATTCTAGTGGGAAGCTCTACCTACGCTTTTTTTTTTAATATGCTACCATGCGTAAGGTCGGCGTTGATATGCCTAAAATTGCGCTCCCAAACTCTGCGTTTCAATGTTCTGCATTTAATAGGGCTACGTTCGTTATCTCTCTAAGAATGCGTTGATCTTTTTTTTTAAATCTGCGTTTTAGTGACAGGAGCAACCCCAATGCAATCGGAATTACAACACATTTTTTTTTCGTTTTCATTGTTTTGGCCTGCGTTTTGTGACTGGTGCTTATCTAAACGCAATCCGAATACAGTTCGGGTTTGCATTGCTTTTCGTTTCAATTGTTGGGGTCTGCGTGCCATGGCTAATACAAATCAAACTACAGTTAATGCCGCCCGACTTCCATTACAGTTTGTGTTATGTGGGTCTGCGTTTCCACTTTTCTTGATGCCTGTTTCTGAGCACCTTATTAATGATTTACCTGGAATTGCGTGTTGGGTTACTGTCGTTTTTGGCGTGTATACAGTTACGTTGGGTTACAGCTGTATACAGCTGCGTTGATTTAGCTTACGGTTGCGTTTGATTTTACAGCTGTCGTGGCTGAAAAATGACAATTCCTTTAACTGTTGTTGACTGGCGTGAGATATTGTAAACTTGACCATTGCATGTCGTTGCAAATTTTTAGCAGATTGCTGCAAGGAGAGTTGTATTTATATTAATGTCTAATGCAGATTCAACAGGGTCTTTACGGTATGCCAGTTCTCGTTCCCTACGTAAATGCTGAAATCGATTTGAACTTTGCGTGTAAATGGGTAATGAGTTGCATGGAATGAGTTGGGGCGTTTTTCTTTTCTTTGCCACTGTAGTCTGCATGCATTTGTATCGTCATGGTATGCATTTTCTGTATTTGATCCATGCGTTTTTCTTGTAAATCTCAGGGGTGTTGCGCCTTGTATCTAGTCGGATTTTAATTTCTGTCTATTCCTTTTCTATCTCGTTGGCTTGGGTTTTTACGGTATCTAAGGGCATAAATCCTGTGTTGTCGTGCGTGTCTGTTTCCTCGCTGCGTAATTATGCAACCTACCCCTGCGTGTTATCCTGTTGGCTCATCATTTATAACGAAAATGCAGGTACAACGCAGAGGGATAAGTTAATGTAGACCGCTGTAATTAAATGCTGTGGGAATTATTACTGTGACCAGTTGTTATTTTAAAATGACTTATTGAACGCTGTGATAATTATTAGATGCGATTCGTTGTTATTTAAAGACCGCAGGCAATGAAATTTGAATGCGATATAATATGGTAAGTTAATATGCCAGATAGATTGGTTCCCTGGAGTTATTATATGGTAAGTTAATATGCCAGATAGATTGGTTCCCTGGAGTTATTGAAGGTGCGTAGTGTACAAAAATTTATCAGTTAGGTTTAATGGAAGGTATTCCCTTGTTTGCTGTGTTATCGAATGAGAATATTGCACGAAATTTTACTAGTTAGATTCAATAAAACTTATTCCCGCATGTAAATTGATGTATACCCGTGAGCGTGTTGGGAGGGGGAAATGCCTGAGAACGATATGTCAATGAAATATAAAAGCGTTACTAAAACGAAAAAATTGCTATGGTTTTAAGGGACAGCGTGTAGTAATGGATGTGTGTTATCTTCCGTGGCATTTATGAAATGCATTATAAATTGTTTAAAACGCATTTTGATGTTTCTTGAATCCGCAAGATAAATATTGTTTTAAATTGCAAGGTTGATAATGATGTTCAATTTGAAAAGCTATCCTATCTTAAGGGTAAACACCTGGTCATCAAGGGTCGGGTTGGTAGTCCGTAGGGGGCGTTGCCAACCCACTTAGCCTGGCTACTCCAGTTCGGACTGATGTCAAGGTTAATTGGTCCCTTCAGTGTGAAATTTATGATTGACTCCAGAGGAATGTATCCACTGGTTGTTACCCTGACTGTAATGAGCAGCCGTCTCTTAAGGACATGTTAATTAGGGTTATTTTATTCTTTTATTGTTTTCTCTAACATTGTTAATTTTCATTTCTGAATATTCTCAAAAAGTGTCGTTGAAAATAGGGTACACATTGTTAAATAATGTTAAATATATTTCTAAATATATTGTTAAATATTGTTAAATCTATTGTTAAATAGGTGGTTAATTACTGTTAAATATATTGTTAAAAACATTGGTAATATATTGTCAAATATTGTCAATAATGGTAGTGTGCATGTTAGATATATCAGTCCTGAAAGGCAACACTAAAAGATATTTCTTTATATATTAGAAATGTTAGTAATTGTAGAGAATATTTATATATATTCTTAAATGTGTGTTAATCAATACACATTATATATTAAAGAGGTAACGTTGAATGATAGTTATTACTACATTGGAATTATTATTGCTAGTAGAAAATAATTGTATATTGGAATATATATTATTAAATGCAAGTTTAATCATTTGCACATTATGTATTAATGGCTAGGGTAATAGTGATGAAGGTTGAAATAATTGATTAAATGATTGTAGTAAAGGTAGTATGGTGTTTATGATTGTAGGTTAAATAGTCATGGCTTTATAAGGTAGCAATGCAAGGTAACTATCAAAATGATGTAGTGAAATGAATGCTATGTTAGTAAAGGTAAATTCCATGGAAGGTAATGATGTGAAAGGCACCGAATTGTTAGGTTAATGTTTTGGCCAAGCCAAGGCTAAGGCCATTAGGGTGCTTGGAATGAATAAGGGATGTAATGTATGATGTTTAAGTTTATGGACTTGCAATAGGTACAAGAAAAGTGTTACGGCTTACATATGACAATTAATAATTGTTTATAAATATCGAATTTATAATGTATTGTTGAATATGAAGTTGTCTTGTCCTTACCCTATCATCAGATTGCAAGGTTAGAGTGGAAAGGTATGATCGTGTTGTTATTTCAATGTTATGGAATTTGAAATAAAATGATATGGTTATCTTATTATGAGGTTAGTGTGAACTATTGATATGGACGAGACATACATGGTGATTGTCCTGGAATTACGAACATTAAACTACTCGGAGTTAGTAAAAGAGGGCTGACGATTATCTGAACAATGTTAAACTTGGGTGTTCGTCGTCAGAGTCCTTGTCGCGCGCCTTCCATAAAGGGTGCAATCGTACTTCTTATTTATGTTGTGCTTACATTTCGAGAAAAATGAGAAGGCATGAGGAGAACTACGCGACGCATGACTTGGAGTTATTAGCCATCGTTTATGCCTTAAAGGTATGGAGACACTACCTGGTTGGAAGAAAATTTGAATTAAGGACTGATCATTGTGGACTACAACACATTTTTACGCAAAGCGACCTAAACGCGCGACAACGGCGTTGGTCGGAATTGCTTAGTGCGTATGACTTCGAGATTACTTACATAAAGGGAACAGTGAACCGAGTGGCAGATGCTTTGAGTCGGAGGCCACGCATCTTTTCGGTGTTACCTCTTCAAACGAATCTACGTGAGGAGATTCTCACTGTACAGCATGACGATGACTGGTACAAGGAAGTCGCGGATTTTATAGGACAAAACACTATGATGGTACCACGATTTGAGGAATATTCTTTTGATAGCGATGGGTTATTGAGGTTTAGAGGTCGGATTTACGTACCTCCAAACGACGAGCTGAGGATGTTGATCCTTAGCGAGGCTCATAGAGCAGTTT
The DNA here is from genome assembly GCA_000966675.3 of Picea glauca. NCBI lineage: Eukaryota > Viridiplantae > Streptophyta > Pinopsida > Pinales > Pinaceae > Picea > Picea glauca. The sequence continues at coordinate 21,898 of JZKD02S2441151.1, forward strand.
ACATGGCTCACCCAGGAGTTACAAAGATGAGGGAAGACCTTAAGCCCTTGTTCTTCTGGAAAGGAATGAAGGCCGACATAGTCAACTTTGTGGCTAGATGTCTCGAGTGTCAGCAGGTAAGGGCTGAATATAGACAGCCGGCAGGATTACTTCAACCACATGCCATTCCGGAATCTAAATGGGAAGTCATTTCGATGGATTTTATTGTTGGATTGCCCGTGATGGCAAGGAGACACGACTCAATTTTTGTGGTGGTGGACACTCTGACTAAGAGTGCTCACTTTATTCCTGTACATACGATGTATCAGGCACTGGATATAGCGAGAGTTTTCATCAGTGAGATTGTGAGGCTGCATGGCGTGCCTCGGAAGATTATGTCCGATCGAGAATCGGTGTTTACTGGATGATTTTGGACGAGTTTCCAAGAGGCCTTGGGAACTCAGCTTAACTTTAGTACTGCGTATCACCCAGAGACTGACGGATAGACAGAACGAACGAACCAAACCTTGGAAGACATGTTGTGCATGGACGTCATGGACCAGCAAAAAAAACGTTGGGAGGAAATCTTGCCTCTAGTAGAGTTCGCTTATAACAACAATTACCAGAGCACCATTAAGATGGTGTCGTTTGAGTTTCTTTATGAGCGACTATGTCGGACGCCCTTGAGTTGGGATCGGCTTGAGGATAGGGTCCTGGTGGGACCAGAAGCGATTCAAGAAATGGAAGAGCAGATACAAACCATAATACAAAGGATAAAGGAAGCGCAAGATCGACAGAAGAGTTATGCCGATGCGCACCGAGACGACCGTAGTTACGAGGTCGGTGATCGAGTCCTCTTACGGGTTAAACCGCTTAAGAGTTCGATCAAGTTTGGAAAGGGAGCTAAACTCTTTTCTAGGTTCGTGGGACCTTTGAGATTGTGGAGAGAAAGAGGCCCATGGCCTATCGACTAGCCTTGCCTGATTCTTTGAGGCATATGCATGATGTTTTTCATGTATCTATTTGAGACATTATGCTAGTGATCCTACACACGTGATTGACATGAGTTCCTTGCATGTATCGGACGAGGGAGCGCTCACGGCTGAGCCAGTCCACATTTTAGATCAGCGCGTTTGACAGTTACGACGTTGAACGGTAGATCAGGCCAAGGTCCAGTGGGACAGTTATAGTCCGCACTCGGTGACCTGGGAGGACGCATATGATATGCGCCAACGGTTTCCATTTTCTTTATAGACTTATGATACTGTGGTACTTACGATATTGTGGTACATTTATTTCAGTATTTACACTGAGAAACTTCGGGACGAAGTTTAGACCAAGAGGGGGTGTATGTAACATCCCGCTCTGGCGCACTGACAAAACTTATTCTTTGAGGACACTTGCTCGCAAGTGATCTNGTTGTTATTTCAATGTTATGGAATTTGAAATAAAATGATATGGTTATCTTATTATGAGGTTAGTGTGAACTATTGATATGGACGAGACATACATGGTGATTGTCCTGGAATTACGCACATTAAACTACTCGGAGTCAGTAAAAGAGGGTTGATGATTATCTGAACAATGTTAAACTTGGGTGTTCGTCGTCAGAGTCCTTGTCGTGCGCCTTCCATAAGGGGCGCAATCGTACTTCTTATTTATGTTGTGCTTACATTTCGAGAAAACTAAGAAGGCATGAGGAGAACTACGCGACGCATGACTTGGAGTTATTAGCCATCGTTTATGCCTTAAAGGTATGGAGACACTACTTGGTTGGAGGAAAATTTTGAATTAAGGACTGATCATTGTGGACTACAACACTTTTTACACAAAGCGACCTGAACGCGCGACAACGGCGTTGGTCAAAATTGCTTATCACGTACGACTTCGAGATTACTTACATAAAGGGAACAGTGAACCGAGTGGCAGATGCTTTGAGTCAGAGGCCACACATCTTTTTGGTGTTACCTCTTCAAACGAATCTACGTGAGGAGATTCTCACTGTACAACGTGACAATGACTGGTACAAGGAAGTCGCAGATTTTATAAGACAAAACACTATGATGGTACCACGATTTGAGGGATATTCTTTTGATAGCGATGGGTTATTGAGGTTTAGAGGTCGGATTTACGTACCTCCAAACGACGAGCTGAGGATGTTGATCCTGAGCGAGGCTCATAGAGCAGTTTACATGGCTCACCCAGGAGTTACGAAGATGAGGGCAGACCTTAAGCCCTTGTTCTTCTGGAAAGGAATGAAATCCGACATAGTCAACTTTGTGGCTAGATGCCTTGAGTGTCAGCAGGTAAAGGCTGAACATAGACACCCAGCAGGGTTACTTCAACCACATGCCATTCCGGAATCTAAATGGGAAGTCATTTCGATGGATTTTATTGTTGGATTGCCCCTGACGGCAAGGAGACATGACTCAATTTTTGTGGTGGTAGACACTCTGACGAAGAGTGCTCACTTTATTCCTGTGCGTACGACGTATCAGGCACCTGACATAGCGAGATTTTTCATCCGAAGATTGTGAGGTTGCATGGCGTTCCTAAGAAGATTATATCTGATCGAGGATCGGTGTTTACTGGACGATTTTGGACGAGTTTCCAGGAGGCCTTGGGAACTCAACTAAAATTTAGTATTGCATATCACCTAGAGACTGACGGACAGACAGAGCGTATGAACCAAACCTTGGAAGACATGTTGTGCATGTCCGTGATGGACCAGCGAAAACATGGGGAGGAATCCTTGCCTCTAGTAGAGTTCGCTTATAACAATAGTTACCAGAGCACCATTAAGATGGCGCCGTTTGAGTTTCTTTATGGGCGACTGTGTCAGATGCCCTTGAGTCGGGATCAGCTTGAGGATAGGATCCTGGTGGGACCAGAAGCGATCCAAGAAATGGAAGAGCAGGTGCAAACCATAATACAAAGGATAAATGAAGTGCAGGATCGACAGAGAGTTATGCCGATGCGCACCGAGTCGACCATAGTTACGGGGTCGACGATCGAGTCTTCTTACGGTTTAGACCGCATAAGAGTTCGATCAAGTTTGGAAAAGGGAGCTAAACTCTCTCCTAGGTTCGTGGGACCTTTCGAGATTGTGGAGAGAAAGAGGCTGTGGCCTATCGACTAGCCTTGCCTAATTCTTTGAGGCATATGCATGATGTTTTTCATGTATCTGTTTGAGACATTATGTTAGTGATCCTACACACGTGATTAACATGAGTTCCTTACATGTATCGGACGAGGGAGCGCTCACGAGTGAGCCAGTCCGCATTTTAGATCAGCGCGTTCGACAGTTACGACGTTGAGTGGTAGATCAGGCCAAGGTCCAGTGGGACAGTTATAGTCCGCATTCGGCGACCTGGGAGGATGCATATGATATGTGTTAATAGTTTCCATTTTTGTTTGACAGATAGACTAATGATACTGTGGTCCTTACGATATTGTGGTACATTTATTTCGGCATTATACTGAGAAACTTCGGGACGAAGTTTAGACCAAGAGGGGGTGTATGTAACATCCCGCTCTGGCGCACNGAACATTAAACTACTCGGAGTCAGTAAAAGAGGGCTGATGATTATCTGAACAATGTTAAACTTGGGTGTTCGTCGTCAGAGTCCTTGTCGCGCGCCTTCCATAAGGGGCGCAATCATACTTCTTATTTATGTTGTGCTTACATTTCGAGAAAATTGAGAAGGCTTGAGGAGAACTACGCGACGCATGACTTGGAGTTATTAGCCATCGTTTATGCCTTAAAGGTATGGAGACACTACCTGGTTGGAGGAAAATTTGAATTAAGGACTGATCATTGTGGACTACAACACATTTTTACGCAAAGCGACCTGAACGCGCGACAACGACGTTGGTCGGATTTGCTTAGCGCGTACGACTTTGAGATTACTTACATAAAGGGAACAATGAACCGAGTAGCAGATGCTTTGAGTCGGAGGCCACGCATCTTTTCGGTGTTACCTCTTCAAATGAATCTTCGTGAGGAGATTCTCACTGTACAGCGTGACGATGACTGGTACAAGGAAGTCGCGGATTTTATAGGACAAAACACTATGATGGTACCACGATTTGAGGGATATTCTTTTGATAGCGATGGGTTATTGAGGTTTAGAGGTCGGATTTACGTACCTCCAAATGATGAGCTGAGGATGTTGATCCTGAGCGAGGATGATAGAGCAGTTTACATGGCTCACCCAGGAGTTATGAAGATGAGGGCAGACCTTAAGCCCTTGTTCTTCTGGAAAGGAATGAAAGCCAACATAGTCAACTTTGTGGCTATATTTCTTGAGTGTCAACAGGTAAAGGCTTAACATAGACCCCCAGCAGGGTTACTTCAACCACATGCCATTCCGGAATCTAAATGGGAATTCATTTCAATGGATTTTATTGTTGGATTGCCCCTGAAGGCAAGGAGACATGACTCAATTTTTGAGGTGGTAGACACTCTGACGAAGATTTCTCACTTTATTCCTGTACGTACAACGTATCAGGCACTGGACATAGCGAGATTTTTCATCAGTGAGATTGTGAGGCTGCATGGCATGCCTCAGAAGATTATGTCCGATCAAGGATCGATGTTTACTGGACGATTTTGGACGAGTTTCCAAGAGGCCTTGGGAAATCAACTTAACTTTAGTACTGCGTATCACCCAGAGACTGACAGACAGACAGAATGAACGAACCAAACCTTGGAAGACATGTTGTGCATGTACGTCTTGGACCAACAAAAATGTTGGGAGGAAATCTTGCCTCTAGTAGAGTTCGCTTATAACAACAATTACCAGAGCACCATTAAGATGGTGCTGTTTGAGTTTCTTTATGGGCGACCGTGTCGGACGCCCTTGAGTTGGGATCGGCTTGAGGATAGGGTCCTGGTGGGACCAGAAGCGATCCAAGAAATGGAAGAGCAGATGAAAACCATAATACAAAGGATAAAGGAAGCACAAGATCAACAGAAGAGTTATGCCGATGCACACCGAGACGACCGTAGTTACGAGGTCGGCGATCGAGTCTTCTTACGGGTTAAACTGCTTAAGAGTTCGATCAAGTTTGGAAAGGGAGCTAAACTCTATTCTAGGTTCGTGGGACCTTTTGAGATTGTGGAGAGAAAGAGGCCCGTGGCCTATCGACTAGCCTTGACTGATTCTTTGAGGCATATGCATGATGTTTTTCATGTATTGTTTGAGAAATTATGTTAGTGATCCTACACACGTGATTGACATGAATTCCTTGCATGTATCAGACGAGGGAGCGCTCATGGCTGAGCCAGTTCGCATTTTAGATCAGTGCGTTCGACGGTTACGATGTCGAACGGTAGATCAGGTCAAGGTCCAGTGGGACAGTTATAGTCCGCACTCGGCGACCTGGGAGGACGCATATGATATGCGCCAACGGTTTGCATTTTGTTTATAGACTTATGATACTGTGGTACTTATGATATTGTGGTACTTTTATTTCAGCATTTACACTGAGAAACTTCAGGACGAAGTTTAGACCAAGAGGGGGTGTATGTAACATCCCGCTCTGGCACACTAACAAAACTTATTCTTTGAGGAAACTTGCTCGCAAGTGATCTGGATTTTTATGATGATGAACCACTTAACCTTGATGATGATGCGTCATGATTGATGACAGGATGTTTTACTATTG
>JZKD02S2441162.1:5186-19501 GCA_000966675.3 Picea glauca
GCAGTTTTGAATGAGGTTCAATAAGTCCATAATGTTGAAAAAAACATTATGTGCTTATTTGTTTTGTGTTTCCTTACCATTCTTTGTGTCATAATATTCACAACTCGATTAATGGCTTCTACTTGACTGTTGGATTGAGGATAGTAAGGTGATGAGTTTTCATGTTGAAAACCCAACACAACTACTAATTTGTTCATCATCTTGTCATGAAAATGAGACCCATGATCTATAAAAAGTGTCTTGGGAAAACCAAATCTAGTAATGATATGATTAAACATGAAAAGTGTCATCGTGGTCCCATCATTGGAAGAAGTAGGCATAGCCTCAACCCATTTAGTGAAGTAGTCAACAACCACAATAATGTAGTTATGACCATTAGCCGATTTTGGCTTACATGTCATAAATTTGATCCTCCATTTTGTGAAGGGTCCAATGACAACCATAGGGTGTAACGAAGAAGGATGAGCATGAAACTTACAAGTAAATACTTGACAAGGATGAAACTTTTGGATCACATTAATGCAATCTTTAAAGATAGATGGTCGAAAGTTATTCTAGAAATATGATTGTGAGATGATCCTATTTGGAAATCATTCAAAACTCTCTTAGCTTCATGGAATAAGCATTGATGGAATAGTAGGTCAACACTATGACAATAAAGTGTTTTTCCATTGGTCCGACGTAGTATACATTGACCCTCATCTGGGGATAACTGAGGATTAAAACACTAGGTTTAAATATATACTTAGACATCCCTATACTAGGGATCAAAAGAGTCAATGAGAAATAAATATTCATCCATCAATGATTCATTTACCATAGGTTCCTCATCATCTATGGGAAGATCAAACAACAATTATGATTGAAAGTTAAATACTTCTAGGATGTTGAAGTGACAAACTCCAAATCAAACTCTTGCAAGATAACTATCCATTTGTAATACTTGCCCCCAATGATATGATGGGTCAAAATGTGTTGCATTCGGTTGGAGTTTGCAAAATAGTAGTTTTTCGGAGAAGAATATAATGTCTAAGACAATGGACAACATGAACCGCTGCCAAGGCCAACTTCTTATCATGCGAATAATGTAGTTCTAGATAAACAAGACCTTTAATTAGGTAATAAATCATGTGCTCATTATGTGAATTATCCTCTTGGACAAGCACCATACCAATGGTGGACTCGAGTACAGTTAGATAAGGTAAAAATCCTCTATTGTAGTCCAGGGGACTTAGTAGTGGGGCTTCCAAGGATTTCTTCAAAGCTTTGAATGAGTTTTGAACTTGGTCATTCCACATGAAAGGTACACCCTTCTTCAAAAGGCGCATGAAACCTTTAGTTAAATCTACGTAATTTAATATGAATTGTCATAGAATGTTTACCTTCCCTTGCAAACTCTAAAGTTGATTGATGTTATGTGGGGGAGGCAATTCGACTATTTCCTCAACTTTTAATGGATCAACCATGATCCCAAACTTGGACACAATGAAACCAATCAATCTCCCTAAAATCACAAAAAATATGAGCTTATGTGGATTCACATGAATGTTATAATGACGACATCTGGTGAATACGACACAAAGATGAAATGGAGATCAAGAGAATGCTTAGATAGAGCAATCAAATCATCCAAGTATGCTTCAACAATGTGTTTGATGTTGTGGAAGGCATAGGGAAAGGCCCACTAGAATGTGGCCCCAGAATTTTTAAGACCAAACAACATCGTATTATAGGAAAAATTAACCCAAGGATAGATAAAGGCATTCTTGTGTTTATATTCCAGTTTGATCTGAATCTGATTATAAACAAATAATCCATCCATGAATGAAAATATTTCACTCCTGACACATTCAATGATAATATGATAAATGAATGGGTTAGGATAATTATCCTTTGGACAAATTTTGCTATGATCCCTAAAATTAGTACAAACCCTAATGGTACCCTATTTTTTTGCAACCGAAACAAGATTGAAACCCATTTAGTCAAGGGAACCAAATAACCAAAGTCAACACAAATTAACTTCTCTACCTCTACCTTAATGGTAGCTACCTTTCATGGATTGACTAGTAGTATCTTCTACCGAATAGGCTTAACAACATAATATACTTTTATCTCATGTTTGACAATCCTAGGATCAATACATGGCATTTCTTCATAAGTCCAAGGAAAAACATCATGAAATTCCTTAAACAAGGGAGTATAAAGTTCAATTTCTTAAGGATAACAATTTGCGCCTATGGAGTTGTTTTCAATGATGTCTATATTTGTTGATATATTGATGGGTGTCATCTTTGAGATGTTTTCCAAATTCCCTTCTAAATACATATGATGTGTTAGAATGGGGCATTGGTACCACTTGACATCATCAAATGAAACTAGGTTTTTAGATCCAACCTCTAAATTCTCTATATCAAGAAGAGATAATGGCCATTGATGCATGCCATCTCATGGTCTACCATACGTAGTCATGGATTCAAGGATAGCCTCATCTGAGGGAAATTCAACATCCAAGAAATCATGTGAATTAGGTGAGTTGATAGCCCAAATGGGTGAAGTGAAGTGATCGTATTCCATATCATGATGTAGATTCTAATAAGCACTGGTTGTTGCCAACAAGATCACTTAATAAGTAATCTCTACAGCACTCAATGACATACTTACTCCAAGTGAATATATCTTAAAAGGATGAGGTACTACCGAAGGATATTAATAGACAATTGAAACATCGAATGGAATCGAGTGCTAAAGCACATGATCTATAATGAACTATAACCTGAGGAAAAACCTTATAATTCAATAGTACCCAAAGAGATCATACATATAGGAGTTGATTTTAAATAATTGATTAGTGGAGGCAGGGTGAATGCACCCATCAAAGATGAATATTTAAACATTCCATATGCACCTTTGGAATCACCAACGAATAGATTATTTTTATTGGCATTGGTTCTAAAATATGGTGTACAATAAGTGATATGATCTATGGTAGCCATTTTTCCGTCATGAGGAAAGTGGAGGACACTAAATATTGAAGACACAAATTCTGTTATCACATAAAACCAACTATGCCCTAACAAAATATTATAGTCTAGAGGGGTGCCAGCTACTTCAACTTCAACTGAAATAGTCTTTCCACCTAACTCAACAACAAAGGCAACAATGATTCCATCAAGCTTAAAGGTATGACCATCCAATGCCTTCAACGTGGTGGTTAGCTAGACAAGCTATGGAGAACCTAAGGCTCTTCAACATGATGAAGACATAATGTAAGTGGAGACTCCTTCATAACAAATGCATCTAAACATGTTTGTACCATGTGAAGATACTTGTATCTAGAAAATTAGTTTGTGGGGAAGCCTAGGTCGAATCTAGTCAATGTCAAATGTAACTGGACTAGTATACAAGGGATCAACTTCGCCAATTGCAATAAACAATGATTTACATTACATGGGGCAACTTTGAAGGAATTATAGGGTAGACATAGCATAAGTGATTGGGCCAAATCCTCAATAATATTATAATTTTTAGCGGCTCGAGCATTGGGGATGTGTGTAGACCTTTGTAAAACACCCTTGTCTAGGAGAATCACTATATCAAGGGATGGATTCTCTATCTATAGAGGGACACCGTGAAAGAATGAGGATGGATCCTTATTAGTAAGACCACTCATAGAACTATCATAATTACAAGTTCTAGTATGAATATTGACTCCTTGATCACACATTTATATGTTGGCATTTGTGACAATGCCCCCTTGTGGGGGACTACCCTACATGCCCCCTGGAAGAGGTGGAGGGTTCATTGCAACCATTTGTTGCTACTATAGGGGAAAAAGATTCGTTAGGATGGTAGGTTTTTGTTGGGTTCCTTGTTGAGTTAAGCGTCAATGAATCTCATCCATCTCAGGACACCGATGAGTAGGATGGTCTCTAGTACAAATCTTGCATTACAATTTCATCTTATTTTTCTCTTTAGTACCTCCTTCATTAGAATTTTGATTAGGGGTAGTCCCTTACATAGAAGTAGAATTATTCTTTGTGTTCTTCTTTTTACCTCTAGGTTGTTGGGCATTCTTCAGATTTGGCTATTGTACTAAATGAACATTGGAGCTCTGGGTAGGGACTGAGGAATTTTTTGATGATGGTGGAGTTGTAGGTGGATGTGAATATTTGGTCATCTAACCCATTTGACTCACCAACTAGCCAACCAAAGCATGGGAAACAGAACCAACCACACTATCAACAAGTGGTCCTTGGGTAGGTTTAGGAGGATCTATTAACATCCTAGGAGCATGAGGAATCAACTCATATAATGTGTCAAATTAAGAATAGATCAAGTGTAGTTGTTGAGCATGTAAAATCACTTGCTCTTGAGTTAAATCTCTTGACATAGCTACATCCTTGGAAATATTAGGTAGTGATGACTTTACAAACCAATCCACTAGAAACTAATCCAAGATTTAAGCTCTGATGAGAATATGTCACAATCTCCATTCATGGATATGACCGGAAATATGAGTGGTGATATTTTTACATAAAAAGATGTYGAAAGTTCAATTACACTTTCATAGCATATGGGAAGTTGGAAATGGGTCAAAAACCACATTGCCAAAGATGAAAAATCACTAAATGAATCACCTTGTAATTCAATGTACCACTTCATGATGCTTCATGTCAAGGTTAACTGGAAAATGCACAACCTAATTATATCATCCACCAAGGAGTTAGATGAACACCATAGGTGGAATGTCACGACATGTGAGAAAGGGTCTTCTCCTAACTTTCCATCAAACTTGGTTATATCAGATGGTAATTTTGTAGGTATAATCAATCTTGTGGGTCAATGCTTAATGGGGTAATTTTTCAATCAAGATAGACCCAGTAAATTCAAGGTAGCCAAAAAAGGTAACCTTGTATTGCCAAACAAATTATGTTGGATGAATGTTGAACCTTGTGGTCTTGATGGAATCATAGACCCCCCCGTACCATTGGCCCTAGCCCCCCCGCCCGACAACAGTAGTAGCACTACTATTAGAATTGACCCAATATTAAAGTTCCAACCAAAAGGAAAACAACCATTAAGAGTAGTCGAACTACTCGTGGATATAACATAAATAGGTGGAAACCCGCTTCCAATTGTAAAACCAAGTCTTTGTACCCTATTGAAAAAAATCTAGATGTAGGCTCTAGTGGATTGATAGTGAGAAAACTAGAAATATGTAAACCAGTGGAAGGAAGATACATGACCATTGACATTCCCCAAATAAGAACACTTGATGTATGAGGCATAAAAGTAGGAGTAACTATCCAACTTACTAGTGGAATGGAAGTGACCACAATGACTCCTCCAATCAAATTGTGGGAAGTGGGAATAGGTACTCCCATATTGGATGACCCGCTAACGCCTGAAATCGCATGAGAATTGCTCAAAATGGAAAAAAGGATCACAAAAATGAAGTCCACTCAACTGAACATGTAAGGGGTCTAAAGGATCCATCAAAGGAGGGTTGAAATAAATTGGAAGATTTTTTGTCAATGACTTTGATATCCATGTGTTCACCTTCCTTTGGATCTAATGTGTGAGTCTCAATTATGACCTTGTTTTTTTCATCACGTGTGGACAACAACTGTCACCTGGTAGCTAGAGGTTCCTCTATTTCTAGTGGAATCCATCGCTATCTATGAGAGCAACAAGTATGTTGGATAACCATGGTTAAAGATGTGTGTTTATGAAAGAAATCAATAAGCTAAGGCTAACTAGACACAATTACACACATAACACATCCTAGAAAATCTATAAGCTCCAAAAAACAAGCAATTGACAATCAAAGGGGCTTTACAAAAAATAATATGGGATGATGAGGGCCCAAGACCAGTTAGAAAAAGTGTGAGAGATAGTTATGGTAACCTTCATGCAACAATCACCCAAGGTGCAAGTACCTCCATGAATATGGGCACCCTCCAAGGGAGATGAAACAAATATTATGCATCTACCTTAGGTACCATAAGTACTTTCCACTTGCAGTCATTTGTGTGATACCCTAGGAAAATCCACTAAGCGTATCACTTCACAATCAATGATTAAGGGGAATAGTCATGAGTCAAGACTATGCATATGGGTGGGAAATGTAGGACCAAGTCATCAACCCAAAGCTCTAGATAAAAGTGGTGTCACCCCAAGGACTTGCAACTTCAATCTAGAACCCACATACAAGCAATAGCCCCACCAAAAAAGTGAAGAGGTGAAATATGATCCACTTGCTTAGCTTGACCATAGTGCTTTACACATGTGTTAGATGTGCTTTCTTGGCAAGCGCTCCTTGCTACTAGTGGATTTGTCTCTCTTTAGTCAATTCCTAGTTCAATTATGTGGCCTTGGAGAGTTTACTCTCCAATCCGACACCAAGGCCCTATAACTTAGAATAATGTGTGTTTGATATAAAGAATTGACTAGAATTCCTTTTAATGTTTGTTGGTTACTCAAGGGTATGGAATGGAATTTGATGATGTTTTTTACTCTTTCAATCCAAATAATTAAACAAGGTACCAAAAATTCAAAAGAATGCAATTTCATTTCCTTTCGATGAATTCTATGTATGGAAGTGTAATGTCCCCAGCTGATCTAGATTATTTTCGAAATGAAATGAAAGTAGGGATATTACAATGAAATACTCCTAAAAATTGCCAGAAACAGAGAGATACAACAACACATGATATCTATTAATGAAATAAATGTACAAAGACTATAAAATTACAGAGTGCCAGACTCGCTAGAATGGTGGCAACTTTATCTCTGAGAAGACATGTGACGACTACACTTATTTGCAAGAAGATGATGCCAATGAGGCTCTGAAGGTGTTTTTATGATAAACATGAATGCCAAAACCCTATACATCCAAAAACCTAACCCTAGGAGATGAAGCGCCAAAATTCATGTGAGCCCCATTGGTGTAAGTTAGTACATTAACTTCCCAGGGTCATAACTTTTTCATACGATCTCCGTTTTAGGCGTGTGATAGCTCGTTGGAAAGGTATTTTAGAGAGATATGAATTATTCCATAAAAATCTAAATCCATCTATAGTTTGACTGTGTCAAGCCAAGAAAACATTGTTTAGATCCCCAAAATGGCCTTGGAAGTACATAAAGATGTGCTGACATAAAAAAAATTCAAAATAAGCCAGTTGGAATAGGTGGGCGGCCACCAATATCCACTTGGATGTCGTGTAGGGATTCAGGATAGCCTTGGAAGTGAAGAACCCACAATTACAAAGAAATTTCCCCATTACAGAGAAATGTGTTGAACTAAAAACTGTCAAGATGAGCTAGTTGGAATTTGGAACAGGTGGGTGGCCACCAATATCCACCTGGATCAATCTTCCCCCCTTAGGAGTCAATGGTCTCCATTGCATTGAGTTCCCAAGGAAGAGGGGAAAGCATTTTCTGAATCTAAATCTTGGTGAGATGTGTGCCTTGTTGGAGAAGTTTAGTTGTTTGGTCTGTGGAAGGCTTTCACAAACCTGTTGTTGGTAGGGTTGAATTTGTTCCACCAACCTGCTGTCTCTAGGATTGATGGGGCATTGTGTAGGCACCATTATAGGTGAAGAAACAATATCTTCTTTCTCTTCAGCAATGTGCTTCTGCTGGATAGAAGATGTTGAGGTTGCAGTGGTTGTAGTAGCCTTCTGTGCATCCTTTGAATAGACTGTGAAGAGGATGAATTTTATAGTATGAGAGATTACCTTGCGACACTATTTTTGTGGAACAATAGTCATAACTACCTCTGGTATCTGATAGAGATGACCCCCAGAGTAATAATGGAAATACAGGGTCGAGACTCATAAAAAACATGACGTTTCCACATATATGGTTGTCCCAAAACAACATCACAGACATCAAGAGGGGCAATATCATACACTACCTCATCCTTGAAGGGATGGATGCCATATGACAAGCGACATTGCTAGATGAAATGAAGATCTCGTCCCTAGTGAAGCCACCCAATGTTGTATGGTTGTGGGTGTGGTGTTATCGACAACCCCAACTGTTTGACGACCTCAATTGAGATGAGGTTCTTCTAGCTGTCATTATCAATAATGAAATGCAATGGGGTCCCCTTCACCCACATCTGTGAATGGAAGAGGCGCTCCTCCTCTTCAGGATCTACTAGTTCTTTTGGTTGAATTATTGTGGTCGTGATAAGAGAAGTGGGGCCCCCATCGATGATCTGTCTGTTTTCAATATTTTCTAGATCAAATTCTGAATCAGGGTTTGACTCCTTGTCTTTGACCTAGGCCACCAATGATTGTTTCGAGCGACATTCATCAATGTTATTCCAGGGGATTTTGTGGAAGTCGCACCACTTCCAAGTGTCATTCTTCATATTTCCTTTACCCTTCTTTTCATGTGTCTTGAATCGATTGTCTAGAGGCTGTTGGTTAGGGTCATCTTTACCATGCTTTGGTTGTTGAAAATTTGCAGACATGAACTCCCATTTGTTTTGGTGCCTAAATTTCTGCTTAATTTTGACAGCATATCGATAGGCATCTCCCAATGATGAGATGTTTAGGAAATCCATTTGGGTTTGGATGTACCTATGTAGAGCCCCATGATATTTTAGAACCAGATGTCGCTCAGAGTCTTTGATACCCAACTTGGTGCATAAGGTATGGAAAGTATTTGTGAACTCTGACATTGTTTGGCTCTTCTCTTGCCGCATTGTGGTCCATCTGATGTACTGATCTTCATAGTTATCAACATGGTAGTATTGTTCCTTAACCGCATCCACAAAAATATCCCAAGTGGGCTCAGCCCCATATATTCTAGATCCCTCTATGGAAATTTTCTCCTAGTAAGTTTCCCACCAATGTTTGACATGGGGGAGAACCTTGAGGAGTGCGAAGGTCATATTTCCCCTGTTGAATTTTTTTGAACATAGAAATAACCTTCTAGCAGATTTAACCTTTTTTCTAAGGCATTCGCATCTATCTGACCTTCAAATATGGGAATATAAAAATTAACTTGTACCTTGAAGGGATAGGTTCCTCCAAAATGGCCACTTGATGAAGATGCACATATTACTATCGACAAACGTTGAAGGATGTGTGCAAAATTCTCCATCATTTCGTCGCTCTGTCACGCAAGAGCTTGCTCAAACAACATGTTAATAGAATCTTTTACTCCATTATTTTTCTTTTCTTCCACCATAGATGGTTTCTTGGGCGTGCAAGAGCAATTTTCCTTAAGAGAGATAAGCTTGAGACCCAACTTGCTATACTCGGACCTCGTCGGGTACATGCACTGAAAAATGAGCAAGAGCAACCTGGCTCTGATACCACTGATCTAGATTATTTTTAGAATCAAATGTAAGCAGAGATATTAAAACGAAATACTCATACAAATTTCCAGAAACAGAAAGATACAACAATACATCATTTCTATTAATGAAAGAAATGTACAAAAACTATAAAAATACAGAGTGCTAGACTCGCTAGAATGGTGGCAGCTTTATCTCTGAGAAGCGATGTGACAACTATACTCATTCGCAAGAAGATGATTACAATGAGGTTTTGAATTCCTTTTTATGATAAACATGAATTCCAAAACCCTAGACATCCAAAAACCTAACCCTATGAGATGAAGTGCCAAAAGTCATGTTGGCCCCGTTGGGGTAAGTTAGTACATTAACTTCCTAGGATCGTAACTTTTTCATATGATCTCTATTTTAGGCGTGTGATAGCCCATTGGAAAGGTATTTTTGAGAAATACACATTATTCCATCAATCTATGTATTTGCCTACAATTTAACTGTGGCAAGCCAAGAAAACACTATTTATAGCCCCAAAATGGCCCTAGAAGTACAAAAAGATGTACTGAGATAAAAAAATTCCAAAATAACCTAGTTGGAATAGGTGGGTGGCCACCAATATCCACCTGGATGCTGTGTAGGGCTTCAAGACAACCCCAAAAGTGCAGAATCCACAATTACAAAGAAATATCCCCATTACAGATAAATGTGTTGAACTAAAAACTGTCAAGATGAGCCAATTATAATTTGGAACAAGTGGGTGGCCACCAATATCCACCTGGATAACCAGCCACTCAAGCTCAACCACGCCACACAAAACTCAACTTTTGGTGATTTGAAGCCAAAATATAACGTACCCCGTTACCAACGCTTAACAAAATTCTTTGATACCAAACTGTGACATTCCTGACTTACTGTTGAGCAATGCCACTCCAAAACTCTAGTGTGCAAATTGTATTCTATATCCCTGAGTCTATGTAGAAATACTTGAAATAACGCACATGACCCCCAAGTTGGGTCTTTCCACGCAAAACTTTCCTCTTCTGACATAACTTATAATAACGAAAGTAACACAATACATCAACGCGCACAAGCATGATGAGCACACAAGAATTACTATGTGTATAATCCATTTTGAACATGTAATCATTACTGCGTGCGCAACCCTTTTTGGCGTCACGTGCAAATTTTGTCCCTCTTGTGCGCGTGGACTACTATCCTACGCACACAATGAATCCAAACTCTTGCACACACAAATTATTTTCGCTACGTGCTTGACCATTATAACCTCGCCTTGAAGGCTCATGATTAATACAAAACGGTTAAATTAATAGGAATAACTACTAAAAACTGTCATACTCACCATGTATAACTACAAATTCTAAATATCGACACACCACTTACATGTGCAAGAAATACTATGAAAAACTAACAACAATTACTCATATGTAGTGTCATACCAGAATTAAACCTTTTCATACATATATAAATAATCACACAATGAATGAGACAAGCACATAAAGGACACTTATGTTTTTGAAAAGTCACCAACTGCACACATAACTCAAACGTTTGTCCTAGCCATAGACTTTGTTGCTCATAAAATTTCAGTAGCATGTCATCCCCGAGCTAGGGCTTCCAAAATAGGTCAGACAGTAAGTCTCAGAGCACTGCAACTACTTCCCAGTGCACCAAGGAACAAATCTCTCACCTGGAGAGAATGTGCACGGGCTTGACAACCCATTTCTTTAACATCACACAGGCTTAACAACCCGCTTCTTCGACTACATACGGGCCTGACAACCTGATTCTTCGACTGCACATGGGCCTGACAACCCGCTTCCTTGATAACATACAAGTCTTCCCAAGAATAGGGTTATATAATGGTAGTAAGTTACATGAATACACAGGTTCCTTCACAGAGGAAAGTTTGTCTCAATGGTCCAGGAATGTGAGTGATCCCCCTTCCTGGAATGATTTCCCTGCCCAAAATACACTAAGGCCAACAATATATATTTCATTCCTTAACCTAGACACTTGTCACCTTTAGAATTAGCCTTAGACGTCTGGTGACTCATTCCCATCCCAAGGGAACTTAGGATAATTAATTATCCATAAATTACAATTTTCAGAAATATCAAAAAGATATTCCCTTGGACTTAAGCCCCCTTGACTTAGACCCACTTTTCCCTTTTAACCCCATTTTTCCCTTTTTAAGTGGATTTTAGCCCCCTATCTCTTTTCGCCTGATCTGTCTGAGTGCAATGATGTGATATTATTGATAACTTGAGTGTGATTACATTTTACAAAGATGGGTGCACTGGCCTATTTGCATCCCAACTCACTAGCGCCATAACCACACAGGCTCTCTGACTTCAATTACATGTGTGTGTGTGTGTGTGTGTCTATAACTTGGTCATCCTTGTGCACTTACTCAGGTGCGTGCAACACTATGGAATTTGCACACCCTTCCCTTAGTGCACAATGCATATGCGCTTACTCAACTACGCACAACATTATGGAATGTGTGCACTTTTTTCTTTGAAAATGAATGTCGCCCATTACTCAAGTGCGTGCAAAACCACAATTTGGTGCCAATGACTAACCGACCTATTTGTGCAATTACAATTGGGGTTCGAATTAGGGACATTACATTCCCCTCCCCCTTATTTATGCAATGTCCTTAGTGTATTATATACACATGTACATACAAAACTTAAAAAAAATTCAAAAAGATGAGGATACTCTGCCCTAGCATCCCTGCGCTCCCAAGTTGCATCCTCAGGACCATACCATGTCCATTAGACCTTTATTGTCTCCATGAATCGATTCCAAAGTTGTTTGATTTTCCAATCCAATATGCAAATCGGTCGTAGTCAAAAATCACCTTCTGGCTCCACCCGAATCGCATTCCAATAAATAATATGATTAACATCAGGTACACACTTTTTAAGCAATGATACATGGAAAACAATATGAATACACAAGGATGTAGACAATGCAAGCATATATGCGACATGACCAATCCTCTATATGATTTCAAATGGCCCACAGTAATGTGTTTCCAACTTAAAACAATTTCCCAACTTCAGGGAACTTTGTTTGGTTTTAACTTTAAAGAATACATGGTGGCCCACTTTAAACTCTCGGTCGGTAATGCCTTTGTCTGCGCATATTTTTTGCATTTCTTGGGAAGCCTTTAAATTTTTCTTTATCTTTACCATCTTCTCGTCCATCTCCCGAAGCAGATTTGGCCCAACCATAGCACGGTCTACTGGGTTGTCCCAACTTACTGGTGTGTTGCATTTTCTACCATAAAGTGCGTCAAATGGGCTCATCTTTAAAGATGCTTGATACCCATTGTTGTAAGAAAACCCTAACAAGTGAAGGTATTCTTCCCATTTTGATGGTTTATCCATCACATACATCATGAGCATATCTTCTATCACTCGATTAACCCTCTCTTTTTACCCATCTGTCTCATGGTGATATGTTGTGCTAAAGTTCAGATTTGTCCCAAATCCTGTGAATATCCCTTTCGAAAATTTCGATTGTGAACTTGGAATCTCTGTCAGACGCAATTGTCTTAGGTACACTATGCAACCTAGTGATTTCGTGTATGTATATTTTTACAATGTTGGTTGCCTTGTGCACTGACTTCACTAGAATATAATGGACAACTTTAGTAATATTTTCCACCACTACCATAATAGAATCATGTTTCTTAGCATTCCTAGACAACTTAGTAATGAAATCCATGGTTACAACTTCCCTCTTCCACTTAGGAATAGGCAAATGTTGTAGTAAACCCGCTGGATGTTTGTGCTCATCCTTGACCTTTTGACATTCAAGGAATCTAGCAAAAAAATCAACAATATCATTTTTCATGCCTAGACAATAGTATTGCTTTTTGACCGTCGCTATTGATTTCTGGTAACCTAGGTGTCCAACATAAGGAACCTTATGCATCTTTGACAATAACATATTTTCCAACTCCTGAACATTTGTTACATAAATTCTGCACCTATACATGTTGATTCCATCCTCTTTTAACTCATAATCACCCAATTTCTATTGTGACATACCTTTCTTTAAATTCGCCTTTATGTCCACATAATGCTTATCTAATTTGGCAACCTCTAAAATTCCGTCACTCAAATCTGATTTGTACATGCTAATGGTTGTAGCATGCATTTCGTGCACCCTCCCGCTCAGTGTGTCAACCACCTTGTTCTCTTTTCCTCTGATATGCTTTATGTCAAAGTCATACTCACTGAGGAATTCTAACCACCTGCTTTGTCTGGCATTTAGACTTGGCTATCCAAACAGATATTTCAAACCACTTCGGTTTTTTCTCAGCTCAAATATTTTACCCATGAGATGGTGTCACCACATATTCAAGGCATGCACCATGTCTACCAATTCTAAGTCATGAGTAGCATAAAGCCTTTCATGCTCTTTTATCTTTCTTGATTCATAACATATCATGTGCCCATTCTGACTAAGGACTCCCCCAAGTTATTCTTTGTAGGCATCCATGCATACAATGAAGTCTTCATCTGGATCAACAATCCTCAAAATTGACACACCATTCCACAAACTCTTCAAGTGCTGAAAACTTCCTACACAATTAGAAGTCCACTCAAATCGCACACCTTTCTTTTGTAAGGATGTAATTGGGTGCGTAATTTTTTATAAGCCTTCAATAAACCTTTTGTAATAACCTGCGAGTCCCATGAATGATCTCACCTCTGTGACATTTCTTGGTGTTGGTCATTCTTCAATGGCCTTTATCTTTTCCAGATGCACATCTATTCCTTCCTTGGTGTTATAGAAAGATTTGCCTCACCATTGCTATCTTGCACCGAGGGCCTTTTTCCATTTCCCTATGCAGACTTATCAACCCCCTTTTTGATAAATCCAGAGCCAAAATTATATATTTTCCCACATATACGCTTCCTAACTGCTTTGCAAGATGTGTATACGCTTGCTGCTCCACTACAGCTCA
>JZKD02S2441173.1:0-19033 GCA_000966675.3 Picea glauca
GTTGCTTGTTTTCAAGTGAATTTTGAGGAATTACTCAGCATGGCTTTGGCTAGGAAGAGGCATGAGTTGGCCTGATGCCAGGTAAACATGTATGGTGCATTTTAGGGTTATAACAATATTCTAAATCAAAGTTTGGCTCCTTGTCTTTGATCTCAGCGAATAATGACTATTTTGAGCGACATTTATCGGTGTTGTACCTAGGGATTTTGTGTAAATCTCACCATTTTCCGGTGTCCTTCTTTGTCTTCCCATGACCCTTCTTTTCTTGTGTCTTGGACTAGTTTTTGTGAGACTGTTTGTTAGGGTCGTCTTTGTCATACTTTGGTTGTTGAAGATTTGTAGACCCGAACTCCCATTTGTTCTAGTGCTTAAATTTCTACTCAATTTTAAAAACATATCGATAAGTAGCACCGAGTGATGAGATGTCCATAAAATCAATTTCAGTATGGATGTATTTGTGTAGAGCCCCACGGTATTTCATAACCAAATGTCACTCGAAGACTTTGATACCCAGCTTGGTGCACAAGGTATGGAAGGTATTGGTAAACTCCGGAACTGCTTGGCCCCTCTCTTGCCGTTGTGTGGTCCATCTCATATAATGGTCCTCATAGTTGCCAACAGGGTAATATTGTTATTTTACCGCAACCACAAAAAAATTCCCAAGTGGGATCGACCCCATATACTCCAGACTCCTATATGGAGATTTTCTCCCAGTAAGTTTCCCACCAATGTTTGACATGAGGGAGAGCTTTAAGGAGGGAGGATTGATCTTTTCTTTGTCAAAAAAATTGTGAACAGAGAAATAACCTTCTAGTAGAGTTAACTATTTTTCTAGGGGTTCTGCATCTATCTGTCCTTCAAATACAAGAATATCAAAATTAACTTGTACCTTGAAATGGGAGGTGGCTCAAAAGTGGTCGCTTGATGAAGATGTGCTCGATGCTATCTGCAGGCATTGAAGGATGTGGGAAAAAATCTCCATCATTTCATCCCTCTCTTGCGTGAGATCTTGCTCAAGCAACAGATTGATAGGATCGTCTACTCCATCGTTTTTATTCTCTTATTCCATTGAGGGTTTTTTGGGTGTGCGAGAGCGATTGTATTAAAGAGAGACAAGATCGAGACCGAAATTTCTATGCTCAGACCTCGTCGGGGACATGCACTGAAAAAACTATCAAGAGCAGCCTGCTCTGATACCACTGATCCATATTATTTTCGGCATGAAATCAAAGCGAAGATATAATAAAGAAATGAACAAAGATATCACGTATATCCAATAATATAACAGAAATATATCAGAGATGCAACCATAAATACAAAGATATAGTAGTACAAAATTTCTATTAATGAAAGAAATGTACAGAGACTGTTAAACATACAGAGTGAAAGACTTGCTAGAATGGTGGCAACTTATCTTTGGGAAGAGATGTGACGCCTAATCACATTCACAAGAAGATGATTACAATGAGGCTTTGAAGACATTTTTACAATAAATAGGAATGCCAAAAACCCTAGACATCCAAAAACCTAACCCTAGGAGATGAAGCACCAAAAGTCCTGTGGGCCCCATTTGGGTAAGTAAGTACATCAACTTCCCGAGGTCGTAACTTTTGCATACGATCTCCGTTTTAGGCGTATAATAGCTAGTTGGAAAGGTATCATCAAGGAGATTCATTTTGGGGGCTCAATCATGCCTTTGTCTATAATTGAGAACCTCTATCTCGAAAAAAATTCATTTAGGCCCTCAAAATGACCCCGAAAGTTAAAACGTGGTAAAAATAGTAAATTGCCAAATTTGCCAGAAAACTATTTTGAGTCATTTGGAAAAGGTGGGTGGCCAATGATATCCACCTGGATCAATCCTCCCTCCTTAGGAAGTAATGGTATCCATTGCGTTGAGTTCCCAGGGGAGAGGGAAAAGTGTTTGTTAAATCTGCATCTTGGTGAGCTGCTTGTCTTGCTAGAGACGTTGCATTGCTCAGTTAGTGGAAGTTTGTTACAAACTTGTTGAGGTTGAGGTTGTTCAACATGTCGAGATACATGAGAGGGTGGTGTGCATAAGGAATCTTTGTGCTTTGCTGCAACCTTGTCGACCTACTTCTGTTGGATAAAAGGTTCTTGGGGCAAGGCTGTAGTGGTTGTAGTGTCCTTTTGTTCTCCTTTTGAATAGATTGTGAATAAGCTGAATTTTGCAGTATGAGATACTACCTTGTGACACTTTTTAGGTGGAACAGTAGTTAGAACTACCTCTAGTATTCTGTAGAGATGACCCCCAAAAGTAACAATGACACTACGAGGTCGAGACTCATAAAAAACATGGCATCTCCACATATATGGTTGGCCCAAGAGCACATCACAAACATCCAGTGGGGAAACATCACATAATACCTCATCCTTGAAGGGTTGGATGCTGTATGATAATCAAAACTATTGGCTGACACAAAGATCTCATCCTTGGAGAAGCCACCTGATGTTGTATGGTTGTAGGTGTGGTGTTGTCGACAATCCGAACTGTTTGACGATCTCTGCTGAGATGAAGTTCTTATGGATTTTTCTATCAACAATAAAATGCAGTGAGGTCCCCTTCACCCAGATATGCGAATGAAAAAGGTGCTCCCCCCCTTCAGGATATATTGGTTCTTCTAGTTGAATTGATGCGGTTGTGATAATAGTAGTGGGGTCCGTGTCAATGATTTGCCCTTTACCGTTATTTTCATAATCAGATTCTGAATCAGGGTTCGACTCCTTGTCTTTGATCTCTACCACCAATGACTATTTTGAGAAACATTCATCGGTGTTGTGCCAAGGGATTTTGTGGAAATCACCCCATTTTCTGGTGTCCTTCTTTGTCTTCCCGTGACCCTTATTTTTCTATGTCTTGGACTGGTTTTCGGGAGACTGTTTGTTAGGGTCGTCCTTGTCATACTTTGGTTGTTGTGGATTTGTAGACCCGAAATCCCGTTTGTTCTGGTGCTTAAATTTCTTCTCAATTTTAACAACCTATTGATAAGCAACACTGAGTGATGAGATGTCCAGAAAACCCATTTCAGTGTGGATGTATCTCTGTATATCCCCATGGTATTTCATAACCAAATATCGCTCAAAGTATTTGATACCCAGCTTGGTTTTCAAGGTATGGAAGGTATTGGTGAACTCCGAAACTGCTTGGCCCCTCTTTTCACAGTGTGGTCCATCTCATGTACTTGTCCTCATAGTTGCCAACAGGGTAATACTGTTCTTTTACCGCATCCACAAAAAAATCCAAAGTGAGATTGACCCCATATATTCCAGACTCCTCTGTGGAACTTTGCTCCCATTAAGTTTCCCACCAATGTTTGACATGAGGGAGAGATTTAAGGAGAGAGGATTGATCTTTTCTTTGTCGAAAAAATTGTGAACAGAGAAATAACCTTCTAGCAGATTTAACCATTTTTCTAGGGCTTCTGCATCTATCTGTCCTTCAAATACAGGAATATCAAAATTAACTTGTACCTTGAAAGGTGAGGTGCCTCCAAAGTGGTTGCTTGATGAAGATGCGCCTGATGCTATTGGCAGAGGTTGAAGGATGTGGGAAAAATTCTCCATTATTTCATCCCTCTCTCGCGTGAGAGCTTGCTCAAGCAATAGATTGAAAGGATCGTCTGCTCCGTCGTTTTTATTTTCTTCCATCATTGAGGGTTTCTTTGTTGTGCGAGAGTGATTGTATTCAAGAGAGACAAGCTCGAGACCCAAATTTCTATACTCGGAACTCATCGGGGAAATGCACTGAAAGAATGATCAAGAGTAGCCTGCTCTGATACCACTCATCTGGATTATTTTCGGCACAAAATGAGAGCGGAGATATAATAAATAAATGCACAGAGATATCATGTATATCCAATAATATAATAGAAATATATCAGAGATGCAACCATAAACACAGAGATATAGTAACACACAATTTGTATTAATGAAAGAAATGTATAGAGACTGTAAAAAAAATAGAGTGAAAGACTCGCTAGAATGGTGGCAGCTTATCTCTGGGAAGAGATGTGACGGCTACTCACATTCACAAGAAGATGATTACAATGAGTTTTTGAAGGCATTTTTACAATAAATAGGAATGCCAAAAACCCTAGACATCCAAAAACCTAAACCTAGGAGATGAAGCGCCAAAAGACATGTGGGCCTCGTTTGGGTAAGTTAGTACATCAACTTCCTGGGGTCGTAGCTTTTGCACAAAATCTCCGTTTTAGGTGTATAACAGCTCGTTGGAAAGGTATCATTGAGGAGATTCATTTTGGGGGCTCAATCATTCCTTTGGTTATCATTGAGAACCTCGATATCAAGAAACCTTCATTTAGGCCCTCAAAATGGCCCCGAAAGTTAAAACCTGCTAAAAATAATAAATTGCCAAAATTGTCAAAAAATTGTTTTGAGCCAGTTGAAAAGTTGGGTGGCCACCGATATCCACCTAGATCAATCCTCCCTCCTTAGGAAGCAATTTTCTCCATTGCGTTGAGTTCCCGGGGGAAAGGGAAAAGCGTTTGTTGAATCAACATCTTGGTGAGCTGATTGTCTTGCTAGAGACGTCGCGCTGCTTAGTTTTTGTAAGTCTATCACGAACCTGTTGAGGTTGAGTATGTTAAACAAGTCGAGATACATGAGAGGATGGTGTGCATAAGTAATCTTTGTGCTTTGCTGCAACCTTGTTGACCTTCTTTTGTTGGATAGAAGGTGCTTGGGGCAAGGCTGTAGTGGTTGCAGTGTCCTTTTGTTCTCCTTTTGAACAGATTGTGAAGAAGCTAAATTTTACAGTATGAGATACTACCTTGCGACACTTTTTAGGTGGACCAGTAGTCAGAACTACCTCTGGTATTCTATAGAGATGACCCCTCAAAGTAACAATGACACTATGGGGTCGAGACTCATAAACAACATGGCATCTTCACATATTGGTTAGCCCAAGAGCACATCACAAACATCCAGTGGGGCAACATCACATAATACCTCATCCTTGAAGGGTTGGATGTCGTATGATAATCGACACTTTTGGCTAACACGAAGATCACGTCTTTGGAAAAGCCACCTGGTGTTGTATGGGTGTGGGTGTGGTGTTGTCGACAATCCCAACTGTTTGATGACCTCTGCTGAGATGAGGTTCTTCTGGATTCCACTATCAACAATAAAATGCAGTGGGGTCCCCTTCACCCACATTTGTGAATGAAAAATATGCTCCCCCTCTTCAGGATCTGTTGTTTCTTCTGGTTGAATTGATGTGGTTGCGACAATAGCAGTGGGGTCCATGTCAATGATCTGTTCTTTACCATTATTTTCAGAATCAGATTCTAAATCAGGGTTTGGCTCCTTGTCTTTGATCTCAGCCACCAATGAATGTTTTGAGCGATATTCATCGGTGTTGTGCCAAGGGATTTTGTGGAAATTGCACCATTTTCCGGTGTCCTTCTTTGTCTTCCCATGACCCTTCTTTTCCTGTGTCTTGGACTAGTTTTCAGGATATTGTTTGTTAGGGCCATCCTCGTCATACTTTGGTTGTTGCGTATTTGCAGACCTGAACTCCCGTTTGTTCTGGTGCTTAAATTTCTTCTCAATTTTAACAACATATCGATAAGCAGGAAGGAGTGATGAGATGTCAAGAAAATCAATTTCAGTCTGGATGTATTTGTGTAGAGCCCCACGGTATTTCAGAACCAAATGTCACTCAGAGACTTTGATACCCAACTTGGTGCGCAAGGTATGGAAGGTATTGGTGAACTCCGGAACTGCTTGGACCCTCTCTTGCCGCAGTGTGGTCCATCTCATATAATGGTCCTCATAGTTGCCAATAGGGTAATATTGTTCTTTTACCACATCCACAAAAAAATCCCAAGTGGGATCGACCCCATATATTCCAGACTCCTCTATGGAGATTTTTTCCCAGTAAGTTTCCCACCAATGTTTGACATGATGGAGAGATTTAAGGAGGGAGGATTGATCTTTTGTTTGTCGAAAAAATAGTGAACAGAGAAATAACCTTCTAGGAGAGTTAACCATTTTTCTAGGGCTTCTGCATCTATCTGTCCTTCAAATACAAGAATATCAAAATTAAATTGTACCTTGAAAGGCGAGGTGCCTCCAAAGTGGTCGATTGATGAAGATGCGCCTGATGCTATAGGAAGGCATTGCAGCATGTGGGAAAAATTCTCCTTCATTTCATCCCTTTGTTGCGTGAGAGCTTTCTCAAGCAACAGATTGATAGGATCATCTGCTCTGTCGTTTTTCTTGTCTTCCACCATTGAGGGTTTTTTGGGTGTGCGAGAGAGATTGTCTTCAATAGAGACATGCTCGAGACCTGACTTGGTATACTCGGACCTCGTCAAGGACATGCACTGAAAAAATGATCAAGAGCAGCCTGCTCTTATAACACTGATCCAGATTATTTTTGACACGAAATGAGAGTGGAGATATAATAAATAAATGCACAGAGATATCGCGTATATCCAATAATATAACAGAAATATATCAGAGATGTAACCATAAACACAGATATATAGTAATACAAAATTTCTATTAATGAAAGAAATGTATAGAGACTGTAAAAAATAGAGAGTGAAAGACTTGCTAGAATGGTGGCAGTTTATCTGTAGGAAGAGATGTGACGGCTGCTCGCATTCAAAAGAAGATGATTACAATGAGGCTCTGAAGGCCTTTTTACAATGAATAATAATTCCAAAAACCCTAGACATCTGAAAAACTAACCCTAGGAGATGAAGCGCCAAAATTCATGTGGGCCCTATTTTGGTAACTTAGTACATCAACTTCCCGGGGTCGTAACTTTTGCATACGATCTCCATTTTAGGAGTATAATAGCTCGGTGGAAAGGTATCGTCAATGAGATTCATTTTGGGGGATCAACCATGCCTTTGTGTATCATTGGGAACCTCTATCTCGAAAAACATTCATTTAGGCCCTCAAAATGGCCTCGAAAGTTAAAACCTGCTAAAAATAGTAAATTGTCAAAATTGCTAGAACACTAGTTTGAGCCAGTTGGAAAAGGTGCATAGACAACGATATCCACTTGGATCAATCCTCCCTCCTTATGAAGCAATGGTCTCCATTGCGTTGAGTTCCCAGGGGAGAGGGAAAAGCGTTTGTTGAATCTGCATCTTGGTGAGTTGCTTGTCTTGCTAGAGACATCGCGCTCAGGGATGATTTTAAGCATGAAAATTTATTTTAAAATGTATAAACCTTGGCGAATATTAGTAATCCTTCGAATGCCAACTATAAATGATTGGTGATATTTTTGTAAAAATATTCAAATTTCTAAGGATTTTATATAGTTTTTATAAAATTTTGGCCATTTTTAAGGTAAATAATTTTATTCGGTAGAATTTGGGCGAATCATTTTTAAAATAGCGAATCTTGTTTTTGGAAAAAACATGGAAAATTAGCCCATGAACCTGTTGAGTTTGAGGCTTTTCAACAAGTCGAGATACATGAGAGGAAAGTGTGCATAAGGAATCTTTGCGCTTTGCTGCAACCTTGTCAACCTGCTTCTGTTGGATAGAAGGTGCTTGGGGCAAGGTTGTAGTGGTTGCAGTGTACTTTTGTTCTCATTTTCAACAGATTGTGAAGAAGCTGAATTTTGCAATATGAGATACTACCTTGCGACACATTTTAGGTGGACCAGTAGTTGGAACTATCTCTGGTATTCTGTAGAGATGACCCCCAAAAGTAACAATGACACTACGGGGTCGAGACTCATAAAAAACATGGCATATCCACATATATGTTTGGCCCAAGAGAACATCACAGACATCCAGTGGGGAAACATCACATAATACCTCATCCTTGAAGGGTTGAATGCCGTATGATAATCGACACTATTGGCTGACACGAAGATCTCGTCCTTGGAGAAGCCACCTGATGTTGTATGG
Source organism: Picea glauca (assembly GCA_000966675.3). Classification (NCBI taxonomy): domain Eukaryota; kingdom Viridiplantae; phylum Streptophyta; class Pinopsida; order Pinales; family Pinaceae; genus Picea; species Picea glauca. The sequence goes on from JZKD02S2441173.1 coordinate 7,917, forward strand.
ATGTGGGTGTGGTGTTGTTGACAATCCGAACTGTTTGACGATCTCTACTGAGATGAGGTTCTTCTGTCTTCCACTATCAACAATAAAATGCCACGAGGTCCCCTTCACCCACATATGTGAATGAAAATGGCGCTCCCCCTCTTCAGGATCTATTGGTTCTTCTGGTTGAATTGATGTGGTTGCGACAATAGCAGTGGGGTCCGCGTCAATGATCTGTCTTTTATCGTTATTTTCAGAATCAGATTCTGAATGAGGGTTTGGCTCCTTGTCTTTGATCTCTACCACCAATGAATGTTTTGAGCGACATTCATTGGTGTTGTGCCAAGGGATTTTTTGGAAATCACACCATTTTCTGGTGTCCTTCTTTGTCTTCCCGTGACCCTTCTTTTCTTGTGTCATGGACTGGTTTTTGAGAGACTGTTTGTTAGGGCCGTCTTTGTCATACTTTTTTTGTTGTGTATTTGCAGACCCGAACTCCTGTTTGTTATGGTGCTTAAATTTATTCTCAATTTTAACAACCTATCGATAAGAAACACTGAGTGATGAGATATCCAGAAATTCCATTTCAGTCTGGATGTATCTGTGTAGAGCCCCATGGTATTTCAGAACCAAATATCGCTCAGAGTCTTTGATACCCAGCTTGGTTTTCAAGGTATGGAAGGTATTGGTGAACTCCAAAACTGCTTGGCCCCTCTCTTGCTGCAGTGTCGTCCATCTCATGTACTGGTCCTCATAGTTTCCAACAGGGTAATATTGTTATTTTACTGCATCCACAAAAAGATCGAAAGTGGGATCGACCCCATATATTCCAGACTCCTCTGTGGAAATTTTCTCCCATTAAGTTTCCCACCAATGTTTGACATGAGGGAGAGATTTAAGGAGAGAGGATTGATCTTTTCTCTGTCAGAAAAATTGTGAACAAAGAAATAACCTTCTAGCAGAGTTAACCATTTTCTAGGGCTTCTGCATCTATCTGTCCTTCAAACATAGGAATATCAAAATTAAGTTGTACCTTGAAAGGTGAGGTGCCTCCAAAGTGGCTGCTTGATGAAGATGTGCCCGATGCTATTAGTAGGTGTTGAAGGATGTGGGAAAATTTCTCCATCATTCGTCCCTCTCTCATGTGAGAGCTTGCTCAAGCAATAAATTGATAGGATTGTCTGTCCCTTTGTTTTTCTTTTCTTCCGTCGTTGCGGGTTTCTTGGGTGTTCAAGAGAAATTGTATTCAAGAGAGACAAGCTCGAGACCCAAATTTCTATACTTAGACCTCATTGGGGACATGCAATGAAAAAATGATCAAGAGTAGCCTTCTCTGATACCACTCATCCAGATTATTTTCGGCACAAAATGAGAGTGGAGATATAATAAAGAAATGCACAAAAATATCGTGTATATCAAATAATATAACATAAATATATCAGAGATGCAACCATAAACATAGAGATGAAACCATAAACACAGAGATACAGTAATACATGATTTCTATTAATGAAAGAAATGTACCGAGTCTGTAAAAAATACAGAGTGAAAGACTCGCTATAATGGTGGCAGCTTATCTCTGGGAAGAGATGTGACGTCTACTCACATTCGTAAGAAGATGATTAAAATGAGTTTATGAAGGAATTTTTACAATAAACAAGAATTCCAAAAACCCTAGACATCCAAAAACCTAACCCTAGGAGATGAAGCACCAAAAGACATGTGGGCGCTGTTTGGGTAAGTTAGTACATCAACTTCCCGGGGTCGTAGCTTTTGCATAGGATCTTCGTTTTAGACGTATAATAGCTCGTTGGAAAGGTATCGTCAAGGAGATTAATATTGGGGGATCAATAATGCCTTTGGTTATTATTGAGAACCTTTATCTAAAAAAACCTTCATTTAGGCCCTCAAAATGGCCCTAAAAGTTAAAACCTGCTAAAAATAATAAATTGCCAAAATTGCCAGAAAATTGTTTTGAGCAAGTTGGAAAAGGTGGGTGGCCACCGATATCCACCTAGGTCAATCCTCCCTCCTTAGGAAGAAATTTTCTCCATTTCATTGAGTTCCCCGGGGAGAGGGAAAAGCATTTGTTGAATCTACATCTTGAAACTAGTAGTCGGAACTACCTCTAGTATTTTGTAGAGATGACCCCTCAAAGTAACAATGACACTATGGGGTCGAGACTCATAAACAACATGGAATATACATATATTGGTTGGCCCAAGATCAAATCACAGACGTCTAGTGGGGAAACATCACATAATACCTCATCCTTGAAGGGTTGGATGCCATATGATAACTGACACTTTTGGTTGAAACGAAGATCATGTCCTTAGCGAAGCCACCCGATGTTGTATGGCTGCGGGTGTGGTGTTTTCGACAATCCCAACTATTTGATGACCTCTGTTGAGATGCGGTTCTTCTAGATTCCACTATCAACAATAAAATGCAACGAGGTCCCCTTCACCCACATCTATGAATGAAAAAGGCGCTCCCACTCTTCAGGATCTATTGGTTCTTCTGGTTGAATTGATGCGGTTGCGACAATAACAGTGGGGTCTGCATCAATGATCTGTCATTTACCATTATTTTCATAATCAGATTCATAATCAGGGTTCGGCTCCTTGTCTTTGATCTCGGCCACCAATGACTGTTTTGAGCGGCATTCATCGGTGTTGTTCCAAGGGATTTTGTGGAAATTGCACCATTTTCCAGTGTCCTTCTTTTTCTTTTCGTGACCCTTCTTTTCCTGTGTCTTGGACTGGTTTTCAGGAGATTGTTTGTTAGGGATGTCTTTGTCATATTTTGGTTGTTGCAGATTTGTAGACTCGAACTGTCGTTTGTTCTGGTGCTTAAATTTCTACTCAAATTTAACAGCATATTGATAAACAACACCGAGTGATGAGATGTCCAAAAAATCCATTTCAGTCTGGATGTATCTGTGTAGAGCCCCATGGTATTTCAAAACGAAATGTTGCTCAGAGACTTTAATACCCAGTTTGGTGCACAAGGTATGGAAGGTATTGGTGAACTCTAAAATTTCTTGGCCCCTCTCTAGCCGCAGTGTGGTCCATCTCATGTACTGGTCCTCATAATTTCCAACAGGGTAATACTGTTCTTTTACCACATCCACAAAAAAATCCCAAGTGGGATCGGCCCCATATATTCCAGACTCCTATGTGGAACTTTGCTCCTAGTAAGTTTCCCACCAATGTTTGACATGAGGGAAATCTTTAAGGAGGGAGGATTGATCTTTTCTGTGTCGGAAAAATTGTGAACAGAGAAATAAACTTATAGCAGAGTTAACCATTTTTCTAGGGCTTCTACATCTATCTGTCCTTCAAATACAGGAATATCCAAATTAAATTGTACCTTGAAAGGTGAGGTCCCTCCAAAGTGGTCGATTGATGAATATGTTCTTGATGCTATCGATAGGTGTTGAAGGATGTGGGAAAAATTCTCCTTCATTTCGTCCCTCTATTGCATGAGAGCTTGCTCAAGCAATAGATTGATAGGATCGTCTGCTCCGTCGTTTTTCTTTTCTTTCGCCATTGAGGGTTTTTTTGGTGTACGAGAGAGATTGTCTTCAAGAGAGACATGCTCAAGACCGGACTTGCTATACTCGGACCTCATCGGGGACATGTACTGAAAAAATGATCAAGAACAGCCTGCTCCGATACCAATGATCCGGATTATTTTTGGCACGAAATGAGAGTGGAGATATATTAAATAAATGCACAGAGATATCGTGTATATCCAATAATATAACAGAAATATATCAGAGATGTGACCATAAACACAGAGATACAGTAATATATGATTTCTATTAATGAAAGAAATGTACAGAGACTGTAAAAAATACAGAGTGAAAGACTTGCTAGAATGGTGGCAACTTATCTCTGGGAAGAGATGTGACGTCTACTCACATTTGCAAGAAGATGATTACAATGAGGCTCTTAAGCCCTTTTTACAATAAATAAGAATGCCAAAAAACCTAGACATCCAAAAACCTAACCCTAGGAGATGAAGCACCAAAAGTCATGTGGGCCCCGTTTGGGTAACTTAGTACATCAACTTCTCGGGGTCGTAACTTTTGCATACGATCTCTGTTTTAGGCATATAATAGCTCGTTGGAAAGGTATCATCAAGGATATTAATTTTGGGGGATAAAACATGCCTTTGCATATTATTTAGAACCTTGATCTGGAAAAACCTTCATTTAGGCCCTCAAAATGGCCTCGGAAGTTGAAACCTGCTAAAAATAGTAAATTGCCAAAATTGTCAGAAAACTGTTTTGAGCTAGTTGGAAAAGGTGGGTGGCCACCGATATGCACCTAGATCAATTCTCCCTCCTTAGGAAGAAATTTTCTCCATTGCATTGAGTTCTCGGGGGAGAGGGAAAAGAATTTGTCGAATCTGCATCTTGGTGATTTGCTTGTCTTGTTAGAGACGTTGTGCTGCTCAGTTTGTGGAAGTCTGTCACGAACCTGCTGAGGTTGAGTCTGTTCAATAAGTCGAGATACATGAGGGTACGGTGTTCATAAGGAATCTTTGTGCTTTGCTGCAACCTTGTTGACATACTTCTGTTGGATAGAAGGTGCTTGGGGTAAGGTTGTAGTGGTTGCAGTGTCATTTTGTTCTACTTTTGAACAGATTGTCAAGAAGCTGAATTTTGTAGTATGAGATACTACCTTGTTGCACTTTTTAGGTGGAACAGTAGTCAGAACTACCTCTAGAAATCTATAGAGATGACCCCCCAAAGTAATAATGACACTATGGGGCTGAGACTCATAAACAACATGGTGTCTCCACATATATGGTTGGCCCAAGAGCACATCACAGACATCCATTGGGGAAACATCACATAATACCTCATCCTTGAAGGGTTGGATGTCGTATGATAATCAACACTGTAGCTGACACAAATATGTCGTCCTTGGCGAAGCCACCCGATGTTGTATGGTTGCTGGTGTGGTGTTGTCGACAATCCCAACTGTTTGATGACCTCTGTTGAGATGAGGTTCTTCTGGCTTCTGCTATCAACATTAAAATGCAGTGGGGTTCCCTTCACCCACATCTGTGAATGAAAAAGGCCTTACCCCTTTTCAGGATCTGTTGGTTCTTCTGGTTGAATTGATGCAGTTGTGAMAATAACAGTGGGGCCYGCGTCAATGATCTATCCTTTACCATTATTTTCAGAATCAGATTCYGAATCAKGGTTTGGCTCCTTGTCTTTGATCTCAGACACCATTTTGAGCGACATTCATTGGTGTTGTGCCAAGGGCRTTTTTRGAAATCGCACAATTTTCCGGTGTCCTTCTTTGTCTTCCCGTGACCCTTCTTTTCCTGTGTCTTGGACTAGTTTTCGGGAGACTTTTTGTAAAGGTCRTCTTTTTCAKTCTTTGGTTGTTGCAKATTTGTAGACCCKAACTCCCATTTTTTRTGGTGCTTAAATTTCTACTCAATTTTAACAACATATCAATAAGCAWCACCAAGTGATGAGATGTCCAGAAAATCCATTTTAGTCTAGATGTATCTRTGTAGAGCCCCATAGTATTTTAGAACCAAATGTCACTCGAAGTMTTTGATACCCAACTTGGTGTGCAAGGTATGRAAGGTATTGGTGAAATCCAGAACTGCTTGGCCCCTCTCTTGGCGTAGTGTGGTCTATCTCATGTACTGGTCCTCATAGTTTCCAAAAGGGTAATATTGTTCTTTTACCGCATCCACAAAAAAATTCCAAGTGGGATCGACCCCATATATTCCAGACTCCTCTATGGAACTTTGCTCCAAATAAGTTTCCCACCAATGTTTGACATGAGGGAGAGCTTTAAGGAGGGAGGATTGATATTTTCTTTGTCGAAAAAATTGTGAACAGAGAAATAACGTTCTAGAAGAGTTAACAATTTTTCTAGCGCTTCTGCATCTATATGTCCTTCAAATACAAGAATATCAAAATTAAATTGTACCTTGAAAGGCGAGGTGCCTCCAAAGTGGTCGATTGATGAAGACACACCTGATGCTATTGGCAGGAGTTGAAGGATGTGGGCAAAATTCTCCATCATTTTGTCCCTCTGTGGCGTGAGAGCTTGCTCAAGCAACAGATTGATAGGATCGTCTGCTGCGTCATTTTTATTTTCTTCTGCCATTGAGGGTTTTTTGGGTGTGTGAGAGTGATTGTCTTCAAGATAGACATGCTCGATACCCAACTTGATATACTTGGACCTTGTCGGGGTCATTTACTAAAAAAACGATCAAGAGAAGCCTGCTCTGATACCACTGATCTGGATTATTTTCGGCATGAAATGAGAGTGGAGATATAATAAATAAATGCACAGAGATATCACGTATATCCAACAATATAACAAAAATATATCATATATTCAACCATAAAACATATATATATATAGTAATACACGATTTCTATTAATGAAAGAAATGTACAGAGACTGTAAAAAATACAGAGTGAAAGACTCGGTAGAATGGTGGCAGCTTATCTCTGGGAAGAGATGTGACGGCTACTCGCATTCGCAAGAAGATGATTAAAATGAGGTTATGAAGGCTTTTTTAAAATAAAAAAGAATCCCAAAAACCCTAGACATGTAAAAACCTATCCTAGGAGATGAAGCACCAAAAGTCATGTGGGCCCCATTTGGGTAAGTTAGTACATGAACTTCCTAGGGTCGTAACTTTTGCATACGATCTTCGTTTTAGGCGTGTAATAGCTTGTTGGAAAGGTATTGTCGAGGAGATTCATTTTGGTGGATAAATAATTCCTTACGATATCATTGAGAACCTCTATCTCAAAAAACCTTCATTTAGGCCCTCAAAATGGCCCCGGAAGCTAAAACCTGCTAAGAATGGTAAATTGCCAAAATTGCCATAAAACTGTTTTGAGCCAGTTGGAAAAGGTGGGTGGCCACTGATATCCACCTTGATCAATAATACCTCCTTAGGAAGCAATGGTATTCATTGCGTTGAGTTCCTGAGGGAGAGGGAAAAGTGTTTGTTGAATCTGCATCTTGGTGAGCTAGTTGTCTTGCGGGAGACGTCACGTTGCTCAGTTTGTGGAAGTCTGTCACGAACCTGTTGAGGTTGAGGTTGTTCAACAAGTTGAGGTACATGAGAGGATAGTGTTCATAAGGAATATTTGCGCTTTGCTGTAACCTTGTCGACCTGCTTCTATTGGATAGAAGGTGCTTGGGGCAAGGCTGTAGTGGTTGCAGTGTCCTTTTGTTCTCCTTTTGAACAGATTGTGAAGAAGATGAATTTTCAAATATGAAATACAACCTTGCAGCACTTTTTAGGTGGAACGATAGTCGGAAATACCTCTGTTATTCTATAGAGATGACCCCCAAAAATAATAATGACACTACGGGGTCGAGTCTCATAAACAGGATGGCATCTCCACATATATGGTTGACCCAAGAGCACATCACAAACATCCATTGGGGAAACATCACATAATACCTCATCCTTGAAGGGTTGGATGTTGTATGATAATCGACACTATTGGCCGACATGAAGATCTCATCCTTGGCAAAGCCACCTGATGTTGTATGGCTGCGGGTGTGATGTTGTCGACAATCCCAACTGTTTGATGACCTCTGCTGAAATGAGGTTCTTCTGGCTTCCTCTATCAATAATAAATGCAGTGGGGTCCCCTTCACCCACATGTGTGAATGAAAAATATGCTCTCCCTCTTCAGGATTTGTTGGTTCTTCTGGTTGAATTGATGCGGTTGCGACAATAGTAGTGGGGTCTGTGTCAATGATCTGTCCTTTACCATTATTTTCATAATCAAATTTGGAATCAGGGTTCAATTCCTTGTCTTTGATCTAAGCCACCAATGAATGTTTTGAGCGACATTCATCGGTGTTGTGCCAAGGGATTTTGTGGAAATCGCACCATTTTCCGGTGTCCTTCTTTGTCTTCCCGTGACCCTTATTTTCTTGTGTCTTGGACTGGTTTTCGAGAGATTGTTTGTTAGGCCCATATTTTTCATACTTTGGTTGTTGCGAAGTTGCAGACTCAAACTCCCATTTGTTCTGGTGCTTAAATTTCTACTCAATTTTAACAGTATATCGATAAGCAACACCGAGTGATGAGATGTCCAGAAAATCCATTTCAGTCTGGATGTATCTATGTAGAGCACCACGGTATTTCAGAAAAAAATGTCACTCAGAGTCTTTGATACCTAGCTTGGTGCACAAGGTATGAAAGGTATTGGTGAACTCTAAAACTGCTTGGCCCCTCTCTTTCCGTAGTGTGGTCCGTCTCCTATACTGGTCCTCATAGTTGCCAACAGGGTAATATTGTTCTTTTACCTCATCCATAAAAAAATTCTAAGTGGGATCGACACCATATATTCCAGAATCACCTATGGAACTTTTCTCCTAGTAAGTTTCCCACCAATGTTTGACATTAGGGAGAGCTTTAAGGAAGGAGGATTGATCTTTTCTTTATTGAAAAAATTGTGAACAAATAAATAACCTTCTAGCAGAGTTAACCATTTTTCTAGGGCTTCTGCATCTATCTATCCTTCAAATACAGGAATATCAAAATTAACTTATAAATTGAAAGGCGAGGTTCCTCCTAACTGGTTGCTTGATGAATATGCGCCTGATGCTATCGACAGGCATTGAAGGATGTGGGAAAAATTCTCCATCATTTCATCCCTCTATCGCATGAGAGCTTTCTCAAGCAACCGATTGATAGGATAGTCTTCTCCATCGTTTTTCTTTTCTTCTACCATTATGGGTTTCTTAGGTGTGCGAGAGCGATTTTCTTCAAGAGACACAAGCTTGAGACCCAACTTTCTATACTCAAACCTCGTCGGGGACATGCACTGAAAATATGATCAAGAGAAGACTGCTATGATACCACTGATCCAGATTATTTTCGACACGAAATGACAGCGGAGATATAATAAAGAAATGCATAGAGATATCGTGTATATCCAATAATATAACAGAAATATATCAAAGATGTAACCATAAACATAGAGATATAGTAATAGACGATTTCTATTAATGAAAGAAATGTACAGAGACTATAAAAAATACAGAGTGAAAGACTCGCTAGAATGGTGGCATCTTATCTATGGGAAGAGATGTGACGGCTACTCGCATTCGCAAGAATATGATTACAATGAGGCTCTGAAATAATTTATAAAATAAACAAGAATTCAAAAATCCTTAGACATCCAAAAACCTAACCCTAGGAGATGAAGCGTGAAAAATCATGTGGGCCTCGTTTGGGTAAGTTAGTACATCAACTTCCTGGGGTCGTAACTTTTGCATACGATCTCCGTTTTAGGCACATAATAGCTCGTTGGAAAGGTATAGCTAAGGAGATTCATTTTTGGGGCTCAAACATGCATTTATATATATTTTAGAACCTAAATCTAGAAAAACCTTCATTTAGGCCCTCAAAATGGCCCCAGAAGTTAAAACCTGCTAAAAATAGTAAATTGCCAAAATTGCCAGAAAACTGTTTTGAGCTAGTTGGAAAAGGTGGGTGGCCACCAATATCCACTTGGATCAATCCTCCCTCATTAGGAAGAAATGTTCTCCATTGTGTTGAATTCCCGGGGGAGAGGAAAAAGCGTTTGTTGAATCTGCATCTTGGTGATCTGCTTGTCTTGCTAGAGACGTCGTGCTGCTTAGTTTGTGGAAGTCTATCATGAAACTGTTGAGGTTGAGGTTGTTCAATAAGTCGAGATACATGAGGGTATGGTGTTCATAAGGATTCTTTGTGCTTTTATACAACCTTGTCGATCTGCTTCTGTTGGATAGAAGGTGCTTCGGGCAAGGCTGTAGTGGTTGCAGTGTCCTTTTGTTCTCCTTTTGAACAGATTGTGAAGAAGCTGAATTTTTTAGTATGAGATACTACCTTGAGGCACTTTTTAGGTGTTACACTAGTCATAACTACCTCTAGTATTCTGTAGAGATGACCTCCCAAAGTAACAATGACACTACAGGGTCGAGACTCATAAACAACATCGCATTTCCACATATATGGTTGGACCAAGAGCACATCACAGACATCCAGTGGGGAAACATTACATAATACCTTGTCCTTGAATGGTTTGATGCCGTATGATAATCGACACTATTGGTTGACACAAAGATCTCATCCTTGGCGAAGCCACCCGTTGTTGTATGGCTACGGGTATGGTGTTGTCAACAATCCCAACTGTTTGATGACCTCTGCTGAGATGAGGTTCTTCTGGCTTCCACTATCAACAATAAAATGCACCGGGGTCCCCTTCACCCACATTTGTGAATGAAAAAGTCATCCCCCCTCTTCAAGATCTGTTGGTTCTTCTGGTTGAATTGATGCGGTTGCGATAAGAGCAGTGGGGTCCGTGTCAATGATCTTTCCTTTACCATTATTTTTAGAATCATATTCTGAGTCAGGGTTCAGTTCCTTGTCTTTGATCTCAGACCCCAATGACTATTTTGAGTGACATTCATCGGTGTTATGCCAAGGACTTTTGTGGAAATCACACCATTTTTTGATGTCCTTCTTTGTCTTCCCGTGACCCTTCTTTTCCTGTGTCTTAGACTGATTTTCGGGAGACTATTTGTAAAGGTCGTCTTTGTCATTCTTTGGTTGTTGTGGATTTGAAAACCCGAACTTCTGTTTGTTATGGTGCTTAAATTTCTGATAAATTTTAACAACATATCGATAAGCAGCACCGAGTGATGAGATGTCTAGAAAATCCATTTCAGTCTGAATGTATCTGTGTAGAGCCCCACGGTATTTCAGAACCAAATGTCACTCGGTGTCTTTGATACCCAACTTGGTGCACAAGGTATGGAAGGTGTTATCGGACTAATCGGTAGGTGTAGAAACTAACTGATGTCCTTAGATCCACCTAGATCTAGAACAAAATAGGACAGAACATGACGCTTTCCTTAAGCTTTAGATATTGAATTTACTAACTAAAGAGGGATGAGTGACATACCGTTTAAATGTCGCTTCCTCTCACCATCGCCATCCTAGCTCCGTTCCAACTCTCATACAATGATGATCCTGCAAAAAAACGCAACCAACCAAAGTGATAGTAATAACATAAACTCAATATAAACCTATGTATGTGATCAAGGAATCATACAATAAAACACAACAAG
>JZKD02S2441184.1:2182-27544 GCA_000966675.3 Picea glauca
TTTGAAACTCGTTATCCTTCATGAGCTTCGAGATTTCGCGTATCGTGATTTCCACACTCCTGTGCAACTCCAAAGATTTTTAAACCTTGTGCACGTTCTCTAGATCTGACGGTCATGAGGGTTCTCCTTTCCTCCCAAATAGATCCTATGGCTCCAACACTTCTAGTGTGGAGTTCTCTCTCTCCCTGTGACCATATACCACACCGAATGCAGTTTTATAACACCGCTACACCTCTTGAGCTTGGTAACATAGTCAAGTAACTCCTTGACACTTAGGAGCATTCAAAGGTCCGAAATTGGTCCTCCAGACACAATTTCTCCTCAAACCCTCGGTCCAAATACCACTCAACTGGCCCATCTAGGCTCAGCATCGAAACCTTGTCTCTGATACCATACTATAACACTATTTCATACTATAATGCTCTGATACCAAACTGTAACACCCCCATTCTGGGCCGGGTAGACGCTACTTCACAGAATAACAATCTCATACTTAATTCTATATATAAGACATGCATTTAATAAAATGAAACACATTTAAACTCATATTAAACATAATAATTACTGCTATTATAAATAATCAATGGCTTTAACATTAATTTGTATGCACAGCAGAATCCACAATAAATATAAATACATAGACATGTAGAAATGTAATTAAAACATCATCTGGTACTTATCTTTGAAACAATGGTAATTCCACCAACCAGGTGCAGGCCTTCCATGAACCTCCCAACCTTAGACCACACTGCTTATCAAGCTCAGTAGTGGTCACCTCAAGCTGGGACTAAGATCCACCCCAAGGCAAGGAATCCTAGGCTAGGTTGAGGTTACAGGGAAAACACTCGGTCACAAGGAAGGAATTCTCTCCCAGGAACCACTCATACTCACTACCCACAAACTCTCCTTCCCCACATGCATGTTCCACCCCAGGAGTATACACCTTCTTTGTCACCTAGATAGTCCTTCGGTTGCTAACCTCCCTTGCCTTGGGTTTCATCAACAGACCGGACCATAAGTCTTCGAGCTCTATGGCAGCTACAGGGTTCCTTCCAGGAGTTATCTCCTTCCTCTGCGCACTTCTCACCTGGAGAGAGTCTCTCACAGGCCAAGCAACCTGTTCTTCAAACTTCAACCACCTCTCTCACCTGGAGAGAGTGTTGTACGACTGGCCAACAAGCCACACAGGGTCAAACACTACACTTCCACCATAGTCAATGGGAATCCAAACACGAACACCCCAGGGAAGCTACAGACAGGTGCAACAGCATAACCAGGCTTAGCAGGGATGGGACACTTCTGTTTTCTCAATCTGGCAACATGGGATAGACTCACACTCTAGATTCTCAGGGATGCGTGACAAGTTGTCCACACTGGGGTCGATTCTGACTCCACAGTTTAGAACAGAGAAGGGGTGTACCCACTTTCCAGAACAAACATAGACTTTTTCTCGAAATCAACACCAGCTTCTGGTTCCCTCGGGGATGTATGGTTCATACTGTCAGGTAGAATGGGGGAGGAACCCCCAACACGGTTCAACTCAGCCATTTTATTTGCATGTGCCTGGGTTGACACTTGTCACCCATGCAACTGCATGCGTTCCTTCAGCATGCGTTCCTTCCATTTGGAAGTTGCTTATCCTCCCAAAAAGAACTTAGGATAAAACATATTATTCACATGTCTTTTGGAATAATATTAAAATATTATTCCCAAGGACTTAAGCCCCTAGGCTCAACACTTAGTCCCTTTTTCCCACCTTCGAGCCCCTAATCCCTTGCCCACTCTGTGGAAGCTTAGTCCCCCATCACTCATTCATCATGGTCGGTCTTCACGCAGCGGTGTTTATATTTTTATTAATAATGTGCATAGATACATGTACAAAATCAGGCTCTTGGCCTTCAACACTTAGGCTCTCTTGCCTAATAATCACATAAGCCCACCAGCTTATATTAACTTGGCTCACCATCCTATAAAAACATAATTACAATTCATTTCAAACAGGGCTTGGCCTTGGGGACATTACAAGATCCCAGGCTAATCATGCTATTCACAGAGAGTTTCATAGAGCCTTTGAGAGGATGGGTGAAGGCATACAGGCCACCCATCTTACAGGATTCCATCCTACGCACTCGAGATTTGGAAAAATCGGTGCCAAATACTAAACCCTTTTCCAAACCCTTCATACCCCAGAAGGATCAAGATAGGAATCCATTCCAGAGATAATGGAAGGGAAAGGAGAAGTTGGATGGTGAGATGAGGTGGGAGCTTAATATGAGGAAGAAGCTTTGCTTCAACTGCAGAGACCCTTGGGTCTTAGGCCACAGGTGCATGGGCAAGGAAGAGATTCATTATATTGAGGTGGCAGCAGACAGTGTGGATAGTGAGGAGGAGGAGCGGGACAATGGATCCACTAGCTCAGAGGAGGAGTCAGCATAGGTAGAGGAGCAGCCTCCCCGTATTCCACCGACACTAGTAGGAGCCCATCCTCTGGTAGTTCCAGAACTGCCTGAGCAGGCTAATCGATGGAAACCAGCAAAGGGAGGAGTCATAGTGACCCTTTCTGGTGTTCCCAAGTATGATACCCTCCGGATCATAGGGACTATTCAGGGGCAATGGGAAATCGCCCTGATAGATGGTGGGGCCACCCACAACTTCATTGGTGCTTCACTGGTATTGAGACGGGCACTTCAGATAGAGGGGTTTGAGGGGTTTGATGTTGCAGTAGCAGATGGCCACACAATGGAATGTCTAGACAGAGTTCTGAACTTGGAGATAAAGTTAGGCAACTACACAGTGAGAGACACATTTTATGTGGTTGACCTATCTGACACAGATGTGGTGTTGGGAGTTCAGTGGATGATTACCTTGGGAAAAATCACCACCAATTACCAAACCTTAGAGATAGGGTTTAGAGACCGTGATGGGAAGAAGTTTGTTTTGAGAGGTATGTCGATAAGAGCACCCAGGACAGTTTCAACCAAGAGGATGGAGAGGATATTCAGACATGGGGAGGTAGCATATGTTGCAGAGTGCTTGATCACTACGCAGAAGGATTCAGAGGGTTGACAACAGTATCATACAGAGATCAAGAATTTGTTGGGAGGACATCAACAAGTTTTTTGGTCAATTCCACTAGGGAGACCACCTGACAGGGGGTTTGAGCACACCATTGAGTTGGAGGAGGGGGATAAACCTATGATCACACCCCCCTATTGTCATCCTAGGAGGTTCAAGGATGATATAGAGAAGGAAAACATGGAATTCCTAGCAATGGGACACATCAGACCGAGAAGCGGCCCATTCGCCTCTTTAGTTGTCTTAGTTCCAAAGAAGGATGGCACCATGAGGATGTTCATTGATTACTGGGCCATGAACAAGAAAACAATCAAGAATCGATATCCTATCCTGTGCATTGACGAATTAATGGATGAAATGCATGGGTCAGTTTTCTTCTCAAATATTGATCTACGCTCTGGGTATCATCAGATCAAAATCTGAGAGTACGACATAGAGAAGACGACATTTTGATGTCACTTTGGACATTTCAAGTTCTTGGTTCTGCCATTTGGGCTAACCAATCCACCCACCACATTTTAGTCTTGCATGAACCACATATTCAGAGATCAGTTGAGGAAATCAGTCTTGGTTTTCTTCGACGACATCTTGGTCTACAGCAAGACATTGCAGGAGCACATGAGGCACCTCGATGAGGTATTGAGCATCATGGAGGCACAGTCATTATATGCCAAAGAGTCCAAGTGTGAGTTCGGTATGACAGAGTTGCTTTACTTGGGCCACATCATCATTTCACATGGGGTACAGGTGCACCAGGAGAAGATAAGGGCCATTCTAGATTGGCCAACGCCCAGAAATGTGATAGAGTTGAGGATTTTCTTCGAGTTGTGCAGCTATTATAGGTAGTTCGTCCAGGATTTTTATCGGCTTGGAGCACCGCTGATGGATATTACCAAGCATGGGGCTTTCATCTGGACTGAGGAGTCACATAAATCCTTTGATCGCATCAAGGAATTCATGGGCACTTGTCCAATGTTGGCATTACCAGGCTTCACCTTGACATTTGTACTAGAGTGTGACGCATCCGGCGAGGTTATTGAGGCGGTTTTGATGCAAGGAGGACACCCCATTGTATTTGAGAGAAGGAATCTCAGTTAGCCTGAGATGTTGTACTCAATTTATGACAAGGAAATGTTGGCAATCATGCATGCCTTGACCAAATTCAAGCAATATTTGGTGGGCATCAAATTCGTGGTCAAGATAGACCACAACAGCTTGAAGTATTTTCTTGAGTAGAAGGACCTCAGTGAGCACCATTAGAAATGGGTGACGAAGGTACAAGAATTTGACTTTGACATAGAGTATGTCAAGGGGAAGAAGAACATTGTGGCTAATGCACTATCGAGGAGACCTGCAGCATGTTCTTTGATGGAGATTTTAGCAGATTGGAAATACCACTTGTTAGTGGAATATTCCAAGAACAAGTTCACTTGTGAGGTTATGAATGGGAATACATAGGATGACAGGTATAGGGTCATTGACGATGTCATATTATACAAGGACAGAGTCTACTTGGTGCTATATTCAGGACTCAAGAAGAAGATCCTCACAGCAGTTTACGATTCACCACTAGTAGGCCATCAGGGGTTTTGTCAAAACTTACAGATAGATCAGGGAGAGGTTCTCATGGAAGGGCCTCAAATAGAACGTTATGAGACACATCAGTGAGTGTGTGACTTGCCAGCAAAACAAGTCAGAGCATTCTCTTCCAGCAAGGCTACTTCAGCCACTCCCCATTCCAGAGCAAAAATGGGAAAGTATATCGATGGAATTCATCACAGGCCTACCAAAGGTCCAGGGTAAAGACTGTATCTATGTAGTGGTCGATAGATTCACCAATTTTTCTCACTTCTATTCCATACTGACAGAGCACAGTGCAGTTCAAGTAGCCAAGCTATTCTTCAGGGAGGTCTTCAGACTTTGTCGGTTGTCGAGGAACATTGTCAGTGACAGGGACAATCGGTTCATGGGGACATTATGGAGGGAGTTATTTCGATTGGTGGGGACAGAGCTAACACCCAACACCAGCTATCACCCTTAGACAGATGGGCAGACCGAGATTGTCAACAAGTGGGTTGAAGGATATTTGAGGAACTATGTAGGTGGATAGTAGAGAACATGGGTAAAGTGGCTTCATTTAGGAGAGCATTTCTACAACACCACTTTCCACATGTCCATTGGTATGACACCCTTCTGAGCATTGTACGGATATGATGCTCCCACTTTGGCAGACTTGGTTTTCGGGGAGAGCATAGCTCCTTAGGCCAAGGATTGTATCATAGAGAGTCAGGATATTCTCAAGTTGTTGAAAGAGAACCTGCAGACATCACAATATTGACAGAAGATGAGTGCGGAAAGGAAGAGAAGAGAGCACATCTTTGAGGTTGGGGATTTGGTTTTCTTGAGACTCCAACCTTACAGACAGTCATCTCTGAAGAAGAGTGGGGCCGAGAAGCTCAAGCCCAGATTTTATGGGCCTTACAGGATCATGCGTCGAGTAGGCGAGGTTGCTTATGAGCTAGAGCTTTCAGTGGGGAGCAAGATTCATAACATGTTCCATGTATCTTACCTCAAAAAGGAAGTGGGCCAATTCATTAGCACATCAGAAAATATTCCCCCTTTGGAGGAGGAAGGACAGTTGGAGTTGGTTCCAGAGGAGGTTTTGGAGCTCTGGGAGCAGAAATTAAGGAGAGGGGTCATCACAGAGTGTTTGATCAGATGGAGAGGGATTCCAGTAGAGGACACTACTTAGGAGAGCAAGTAGGTGTTGCAGCACCCTGGATTGGTATTGCTTGAGGAAAAGCAATTTCAGGAAATGAGGACTGTAATGTCCCTTTCTGAATCGGAGCTCCAGAGAGGAGGCTTAATAGTGTAAATTTCCCCGTTAGACTATAGCTAGGGACAAAAAAGGGGTAAACAAGGTTACTAAAGGTCACTCCAGTCAAAGGTGTTATGTTCAAAAAGTGACATTGAGCTAAAAGTGGTTAAAAGCACTTTTAAGTCATTATGAGCTAAAAACATAACAGACGGGCTAAAATTAGAAGTCAACAATGAATTAGGGTTTCAATAGTGAATTAGGGTTTAGGAAAGCTATAAGAGAAGGGCCAACGACCTAATTCATCATTATGAAGATTATGACTTGTCATTGAGGAGAGAGGTGCATCAAAGGAGAGATAGTTCAGTGGATTCAAGGAGGAAGACACCAGTTGGTTGATTTCGGTGTTGAGAGACACACCCTAATCACTGAGAAGATCACACAGGTCTTCCATCATTATTCAACAGTGGTTACACAAGTTCCAACAGCAAGGGCACACTTATCCAGGGTTTGGGCGCAGCTTCTGAGGAGTTTCAGTGGATCGACTTGTCCCATCTAAGGAGATTTTATAGATTCCCCTTCAACCCAGTTGAGAGGAAGGCAAGGCACATATTTTTCCTCGTTCCTCATCATATTTCGATAGAGGAATCATCTGGGGCACATTTTCCACACTTGGAAGTGCAGAACTTTTTGCGTACACATTCGGGGTTCCCGAGCGAGCATCAGATCATATTCAGGGAAACTCTTCCAACCCATTTCCCAGTAGGTCAGGGCGATCATTTTTAGATACTTCTCAACTAATTCCGATGGTGGAATCACTAGGGCGCATTTTTCCAGAGAGGGAGGGGCTAATTCCCCAGGGGGATCCATTTGGGGTCCAGACACACCAGCATAAGGGGACGGTTAGTCACCAGGACTGAGAATTAGAGTAGGGCACACCATTTGGGATAGTTTCTAGGCCTTTTCGAGAGGTATAGCCACCAGGGAGAACTTTTCGGACTTTCAACAGTTACCACGCGAGCTGCCATAGTTCCAGCTCATCCTATGACCCCGCAGTGCTCATCTACTACCAGGTGTTATCATTTAGTTTTCTTATTGTATTTCGGCTAAGATCCTTTTGTCTTTTGATCTAGTCGATTGATTCATTTTATTTAGCCGCATTCAGAATTTGTACTCCATAGAGATATCATAATATCAACTTTGCAATCCTTTATCGCATTTGTAATTTGTATGATCATTTATATGTTGTAAACAATTAATCCTACACATGCATTAGCAGTGTTTCCTAAACTACCCAAGTTAGGAACATTACAGCCTTTCTTTTGAAAGCCAACCACTCAAGGGAAAGGACTTACACAAACCCATTTATGAGAAGGAAATGATGGCAATACTACATGCATCGAAGCAATGGCGCCCTTATCTAATAGGTAGGCACTTCAAGGTGAAACAGATCATGATAGTCTTAAATAATTCTTGGAACAAAGACTATCTTCAGAAGAACAACAAAAATGGGTAACCAAGATGTTGGGTTATGATTTTGAAATCATCTACGAAAAAAGGGAAGCAAAATGTTGTGGAAGATTCACTCTCAAGAAAGGATGAATATGTTAAGGCCTTTCTCTGTGTTAACTCGATCATCCAACCTAATTGGATAATATAAACAAAGGATGAATGGAAGAATGACGAAAAAGTGTGGACTCTCATTCAAAAGTTGCAGCAAGATTCTAGTGCATCAGATAAATTTACATGGGAAAATGATTCACTATGGTACAAAGATCGCTTATATTTATGTAAGAAATCCCAACTCAAACAAAAGGTACTCTTGGAATTGCACACCTCTCTGGTAGGAGGGCACTCTGTATTTTTGAAAAACTACCACAAGGTCAAGAAGGAATTTTTTTGGGATAGCCTTAAAACTGACGTTCAAAGGTTTGTGGCATAATGTTTGGTTTGCCAACAAAATAAGGTGGAAACAATTAAGACCCTAGGTATTTTACAACCATTAGCCATCCCAAGTCAGTGTTGGGAGGAGGTTTCCATGGATTTCATCACAAGGTTACTGAAGTCTGAAGGAAAGAGTGTCATCATGTTGATTGTTGATTATTGATATATTGACCAAGTACGCACACTTTTGTGCACTCTCTCACCCTTTCAAAGCAAGTACAATTTCCACCACATTCATGGAGATAGTTCAAAAGCTACATGGAAGCCCAAAGATTATTGTAAGTGACAGAGATCCCATCTTCATTGGACATTTTTGGACATAATTATTTTCTTGTTTGGGTACTCCATTGGATCATAGCTCATCTTGTTATCCTCGATATGATGGACAAACCAAGATAGTGAACAAATGTCTGGATGGCTACCTTCGTTGCTTTGTCTCTAGTAAACAAACACAACAGTTCAAGTGGTTACCCTTGGCAGAATGGTGGTATAACACTTCCTTTCATACTGCAACAAAAATGACACCATTTATGGTGCTCTACGGATATCACCCACCATCCATCAGTTCTTCTCTAAAAGAAAAATATAAGTTTCAAGCAGTGGAAGATCACATCGAGCATCAACAACAAGTTCTTCAACTCTTAAAGGAAAACCTGACCATGACACATAATTGCATGAAACAACAAGCATATCAACATCATAGTGAAAGAAGTTTTGAAGTAGGGGATTGGGTATTTTTAAGACTACAACCATATAAACATATGTCCCTCAAGCAAGCTAAGAAGGATAATAAATTATCACAAAAATACTATGGCCCTTATAAGGTGTTGCAAAATATATTATGGCATACAAATTGGAGTTGCCTACATCTTCACGAGTACACCCATTTTTCCATGTTTCATGCTTAAAGAAGGTTATAGGTGACAAGATCTCAGTTCAAACTATATTACTAAAACTTGACAACGAAGGAAAAATTATATTGGAGCCTGAAGCTATCACTAACACAAGAATTTGTCACCTGAGGAATAGATCCATTTCAAAGTATCTCATTAAGTGGAAGAAACTATCTGTTGAAGATTCCACTTGGGAACACGAGTCTTTTATACAGAAGCATCTAGAATTACTCAAGCATCGTAGAAAACACTTTTTTGAAGGGGAGGGGCATGTTAATCCCTAAATAGTGGCACATTGCCCCTTAATTGGGGCATATTACATTAGTAATGTTATTTTATTTATGTCAGCTTGGGTCTATTAGTTGTGATTGTAACTCCTAGTATCCTATATATACCAAGAGACCTTTTCATTTGGAACCATCTTGTATTGGTAAATTTATGTCGTGTATAAGGAGGTTTCCCCCTCGAAGAGGCTTATTATCTAAAATTCTCTCTTTTTCAAGGCATTGAGTACTTACTCTAAGGTTTTTATGCTATCTTTATATTTGGTTCTTAACAAATGATACATAATTGAAGTATGTTGTTAATATGATGAAACAAGGACATAGCTAAATGATAAGTTATGTTGCTTGAGCTATTTGTTTGAAATATACAGTTATGATGAAAGAGATGAGATTTTGAACCGTCTCTCATTTTATACACTTTAAAGGTTTATACTTTTAAAAGGAAACGATTTGTATGCATTAAGATTGTAAAGTTGAATAAAGGAAGTCATAAGTTTATTGTATAGACCTATTTTCCCTCATTAGTTTCACTTTACATAAGTCATTTCTCAAAATCCCTTTCATTAAATTCCTTTTTCCATTTTTGTCATATCTATATCATTAAATAATATGCATAAAAAGAGATGTAGTTTAATGTAATCGGCATGATAAAAATGTAGAGTTAAATGATGTGAAAAGATTTGGGAATGTTTTTCGTTGATTGTAATCATAAAGACATGGTTTAAGGATTTAGGCAATCACCTTGTAATATTTTATATGCATATATTGAGGAAGTAGTGGTCTGGATGTATGGATTTCAGATATGGATGTTGTTGGGTGAATAATTCCAGAGATGTACTTCTATCTCTGTTTCATTTTTCCCATTTATTTCCCTCTTTGTGTTGCATGGTTTTTTTTATTTTCTGAGCCAATTTAATCATGATGACAAATTGTTTTAGATGTTTTATCTCATTGTGTCTTATGCATGTACTAATTTGACTGTGATGGGCATAGATGAGCTTCTTCAACAGGGGTATCAGTAGAGGGGGAAACAAAGGAAGAAGAGGAATAATGTCTAACACATTTTGGCAACCTGGGGAGCATAAGAAATTGAGGTTCTCTATTCACATTGATGTTGACTACGAAGAATTTTAGCAGTTGATCCAAACTGAGCATTTACACCTTGGTGGACAACATGCCTTGCCATAACCCCAAGTAACTCCTAATGTTATATTGCATCCCCACCCTGGTATTGTTGATATTCCTAAATCACATGTGTAGCCTCATAATGATGGATGTACCTACCAATCCTTCTTTTGGTTCCAATCAATGGAACATTGACCCCCCTCCTCCTCCAATTCATATTACTACCACTAATGCATCTTTTCCTTTTCCTCCAGTTCATCCAATACTACCATCCCATATTGTTGCTACAAACACATCCATGCCTCCTCCTCCTCCTCCAAAAGATCACAAAACTACTCCTCATGGCTCTCAAGTTGAGAAAGGAAAGCAACCAATTACCTCCACCAGCATGGATAAGTCCTCTTCCTCTGCTCATTCTAAGATAAAATCAACAAGCAGTGGTCAGAGAAGTTCAAATGATTTGCATCCAGAGGTAGCCCAATTGGAAGAAAAGAAGTCTCAATATGAGGATTTCATTAGGGAAAGGGAAGAATTTTTCAAAAAGAAATTTCCTGGGCTATTTTGATTTTGTTTATTATGATATTTGACTATGACACTATTTTGGGACAGATGGCAGAATTATGATATTTATTTTTGAAACTTTAAAATATCATGTTTAATTTACGGGAGATACAAGTGATATATGTCATAGTGTTTTCAATGCATGTTTATGGTATGCTATATTATGTTGATTTTTTATATTTGATTATTATATGATGGAGCAACAAGGAAAACATATAATGATTATTGAAATAAAGGATGCATGATAGAAGGGGACCCCACCTATTTGGTTATTTTATTATTTATTAATTATCCTTATCATAAAGTTACTTGTCCTATTTATTAACTAAAGTTATTTAACTTAAATAACTAAAAGTAGTTCAACTGTTTGGAGAACTACCTTTTAGAGAGTAAAATGAAGAAAAGAAGGACAAGGAGGACATGAGGAATGAGAGAAACACTTTTGATAAGGTTTGCTCTTGTTGCATATTGGGATTTTTGAATTTCATTCTTTCATGTTTTCATTTTTTGAGTTCTTTAAGATCTAAATCCTCTTGTTGACAACATGATCATTCTAAAGGTTGCAAAGAAGAAAGAAGTAAGAAGCATTGATATTCGACATCCTTCAAAAGGTCATTCATTTCTCTTGATAGTCTGTGTAGTTTTATTAGAATTCCTGAATTAATTTCCAGTTGTGATTAAGATTATTTAAAAATCCAAGACTTGATGGGCTTGTGGATTGGTTGATCCAGTACATTTCAATCTTGGTAATTTTCTTTTAAACATCAGTTGTCTTTCTATGATTGTTAAAATTCCATCCTAGACTTCTAAGTCTGATTTTGGTCCTTACCCTCACAGGGGTTTGAAAAGAGACATTTTGTTGTAACTTAGAAAATCTATCATTAATAAAAATGGGGTTTATTCTCAATTGAGACTTATGTTACTGATTTTAAGATTGTATGTATTCTTTATTCCATTCATTTTAATTTTAAAATCATGCACATGTAAACATTTTTACATTTTTTTAGTAGAAACACACAACTTGATAATAACATCATACCCAAGAACATATTTCTTGAGGGTTGATTGATACTTTTTCATATGTTATAAACCCAGGGTAACATTCCCTCCTATCTCACCTTATCCTACTAAGATTCGAAAATGCTTGAGTGAGGACTTTCCATTCCTCGCATCAACATAGTGAATGTGGATAATTTTAAACTCTATGAGCCTTCCATGTTGGATCAAGAGGTGGAGTAGGTCCTACCTACCATAGAGGACTTAGCACCAGATGCTCAAGGAGAGTTGGTAGAGGAAACAATTTTGTAGAAGAGGTCGACAACTACAAGGCAGGGGCAACATGACCTTTAATAGATTGGGTTGAAAGGAAAACTTCTAGGAAAAGTAGTAGACAATTTCTTTGTACTTAATCTCCATAGTTGAAGAAAAGAGAGCAGAGCATAGCCTCACCTTATAGCTAGATTTTCTCCCATATTGGGTTTTCAAGGTTACATCTTGTGTTCGATTGTGTGGATGGTGTGTATATTTTTTCATGTTCTTCCATTTTTGTATTCAGATAATTTAATAAAGTCAAGTGAAGATAGTAATTAACTAATTTTGGATCTAAGGAAACAAACTACAACAATCTAAGATTTCATAACAGTTTAAGACATGTTGTGACAAAATATTCCAATACAATATCCACGACAATTTACAGATCATGTAGATACAAGGAAAGCTACATAATGACCGCTTTTAGAAATGGTCCACATACATGCAACAATTCCACCTGAATATTAAGTACAACAAGAGCAGTGCCAACCATGTTCTTTACTACCTTAGTCAGGCCCCGGTTGTGACCCTCACCATAGTTCTTAACTCCTATGGGCACAAGACATCCAATTAGCCATAATTATATAATAGTGACTCTAAATTTGTTGTTACTTATCATACCCTAAATGTTGAGAAACAAGTTCAGGGCTTCCATCTCCAAGATGTACTCTTGTGCTATCTTGATCATCGTTGTGTTCCTTCAAGTGAGTGTGCAAAGTTAATTTAGGAGGCAAATTACAATCGGTTGACAGGGAACTTTGTGGTGGAGAAGATAACAGCAGTACTTTAGAAGCATTTGTATTGGCCCAAGCCTCAACATGATGTTTGCTAGTACACCAGGTTGTGCATTTCTTATTCCATCACTAAGTCATCCATCAAGAAGCAAGGGCTATACATTCCTCTCCCTACACCATACAAGCCATGTGAGTTCATCTTTGTCGATTACATGTAAGGGTTTCCCTCCACCAAACATGGTCATGATTATGTTTTTTTGGTTATCAATCAATGCTTAAAGATGGCCATTTTGACACCCTATAAAAATAGTATCACGATAGAGGCCACTGCTAAACTCTTATTTGCCCATGTTTGGGTTCATTTTGGGCTACCACATGCCATCATTTTAGATAGAGAAAACATGTTCCTCGACACCTTTTGGTCCATCCTATGGTCTCTGATGGACACCAAGTTGACCAAATCAACTGCCTTTCAACTTCAAATAGATGGATAAATAGAGGTGGTCAATAGGATGATTGTGCATATCCTGCACATGTAAAACTCCAAACATCCACATACATGGGATGACAACCTCCCATATGTTTATCATAGTTATAACAGATCCCTCCACGATTCTATTGGCCACAAACCTTTTCAGGTGTGCTTTGGGTTCCAACCATTGGCCCCCATTGATGTATTTGTTCCTACTCTAACCTCCTTGACAGAGTCCTCCCATGCTCAAACCGAGGCAAACAGAGTAGCCAAATTCATTGAATGGATCTGACACCTCTAATAACATGTTCATGATATGTTGGAGAAGGCCAATGCCAAGTATAAGAAACGACATGACCATCATTGGGTCAAGTTGGTGACAAGGTGTGTGTTGGATTACTGAGAGGNAATCAGGCTCTTGGCCTTCAACACTTAGGCTCTCTGGCCTAATAATCACATAAGCCCACCAGCTTATATTAACTTGGCTCACCAGCCTATAAAAACATAATTACAATTCATTTCAAACAGGGCTTGGCCTTGGGGACATTACAAGAGCCCGGGCTAATCATGCTATTCACAGAGAGTCTCATAGAGCCTTTGAGAGGATGGGTGAAGGCATACATGCCACCCATCTTACAGGATTCCATCCTACGCACTCGAGATTTGGCAAACTCAGTGCCAAATACTAAACCCTTTTCCAAACCCTTCATACCCCAGAAGGATCAAGATAGGAATCCATTCCAGAGATAATGGAAGGGAAAGGAGAAGTTGGATGGTGAGATGAGGTGGGAGCTTAATATGAGGAAGAAGCTTTGCTTCAACTGCAGAGACCCTTGGGTCTCAGGCCACAGGTGCATGGGCAAGGAAGAGATTCATTATATTGAGGTGGCAGCAGACATTGTGGATAGTGAGGAGGAGGAGCAGGACAATGGATCCACTAGCTCAGAGGAGGAGTCATCATAGGTAGAGGAGCAGCCTCCCCGTATTCCACCGACACTAGTAGGAGCCCATCCTCTGGTAGTTCCAGAACTGCCTGAGCAAGCTAATATATGGAAACCAGCAAAGGGAGGAGTCATAGTGACCCTTTCTGGTGTTCCCAAGTATGATACCCTCCGGATCATAGGGACTATTCAGGGGCAATGGGAAATCGCCTTGATAGATGGTGGGGCCACCCACAACTTCATTGGCGCTTCACTGGTATTGAGATGGGCACTTCAGATAGAGGGGTTTGAGGGGTTTGATGTTGCAGTAGCAGATGGCCACACAATGGAATGTCTAGACAGAGTTCTGAACTTGGAGATAAAGTTAGGCAACTACACAGTGAGAGACACATTTTATGTGGTTGACCTATCTGACACAGATGTGGTGTTGGGAGTTCAGTGGATGATTACCTTGGGAAAAATCACCACCAATTACCAAACCTTAGAGATAGGGTTTAGAGACCGTGATGGGAAGAAGTTTGTTTTGAGAGGTATGTCGATAAGAGCACCCAGGACAGTTTCAACCAAGAGGATGGAGAGGATATTCAGACATGGGGAGGTAGCATATGTTGCAGAGTGCTTGATCACTACGCAGAAGGATTCAGAGGGTTGACAACAGTATCATACAGAGATCAAGAATTTGTTGGGAGGACATCAACAAGTTTTTTGGTCAATTCCACTAGGGAGACCACCTGACAGGGGGTTTGAGCACACCATTGAGTTGGAGGAGGGGGATAAACCTATGATCACACCCCCCTATTGTCATCCTAGGAGGTTCAAGGATGATATAGAGAAGGAAAACATGGAATTCCTAGCAATGGGACACATCAGACCGAGAAGCGGCCCATTCGCCTCTTTAGTTGTCTTAGTTCCAAAGAAGGATGGCACCATGAGGATGTTCATTGATTACTGGGCCATGAACAAGAAAACAATCAAGAATCGATATCCTATCCTGTGCATTGACGAATTAATGGATGAAATGCATGGGTCAGTTTTCTTCTCAAATATTGATCTACGCTCTGGGTATCATCAGATCAAAATCTGAGAGTACGACATAGAGAAGACGACATTTTGATGTCACTTTGGACATTTCAAGTTCTTGGTTCTGCCATTTGGGCTAACCAATCCACCCACCACATTTTAGTCTTGCATGAACCACATATTCAGAGATCAGTTGAGGAAATCAGTCTTGGTTTTCTTCGACGACATCTTGGTCTACAGCAAGACATTGCAGGAGCACATGAGGCACCTCGATGAGGTATTGAGCATCATGGAGGCACAGTCATTATATGCCAAAGAGTCCAAGTGTGAGTTCGGTATGACAGAGTTGCTTTACTTGGGCCACATCATCATTTCACATGGGGTACAGGTGCACCAGGAGAAGATAAGGGCCATTCTAGATTGGCCAACGCCCAGAAATGTGATAGAGTTGAGGATTTTCTTCGAGTTGTGCAGCTATTATAGGTAGTTCGTCCAGGATTTTTATCGGCTTGGAGCACCGCTGATGGATATTACCAAGCATGGGGCTTTCATCTGGACTGAGGAGTCACATAAATCCTTTGATCGCATCAAGGAATTCATGGGCACTTGTCCAATGTTGGCATTACCAGGCTTCACCTTGACATTTGTACTAGAGTGTGACGCATCCGGCGAGGTTATTGAGGCGGTTTTGATGCAAGGAGGACACCCCATTGTATTTGAGAGAAGGAATCTCAGTTAGCCTGAGATGTTGTACTCAATTTATGACAAGGAAATGTTGGCAATCATGCATGCCTTGACCAAATTCAAGCAATATTTGGTGGGCATCAAATTCGTGGTCAAGATAGACCACAACAGCTTGAAGTATTTTCTTGAGTAGAAGGACCTCAGTGAGCACCATTAGAAATGGGTGACGAAGGTACAAGAATTTGACTTTGACATAGAGTATGTCAAGGGGAAGAAGAACATTGTGGCTAATGCACTATCGAGGAGACCTGCAGCATGTTCTTTGATGGAGATTTTAGCAGATTGGAAATACCACTTGTTAGTGGAATATTCCAAGAACAAGTTCACTTGTGAGGTTATGAATGGGAATACATAGGATGACAGGTATAGGGTCATTGACGATGTCATATTATACAAGGACAGAGTCTACTTGGTGCTATATTCAGGACTCAAGAAGAAGATCCTCACAGCAGTTTACGATTCACCACTAGTAGGCCATCAGGGGTTTTGTCAAAACTTACAGATAGATCAGGGAGAGGTTCTCATGGAAGGGCCTCAAATAGAACGTTATGAGACACATCAGTGAGTGTGTGACTTGCCAGCAAAACAAGTCAGAGCATTCTCTTCCAGCAAGGCTACTTCAGCCACTCCCCATTCCAGAGCAAAAATGGGAAAGTATATCGATGGAATTCATCACAGGCCTACCAAAGGTCCAGGGTAAAGACTGTATCTATGTAGTGGTCGATAGATTCACCAATTTTTCTCACTTCTATTCCATACTGACAGAGCACAGTGCAGTTCAAGTAGCCAAGCTATTCTTCAGGGAGGTCTTCAGACTTTGTCGGTTGTCGAGGAACATTGTCAGTGACAGGGACAATCGGTTCATGGGGACATTATGGAGGGAGTTATTTCGATTGGTGGGGACAGAGCTAACACCCAACACCAGCTATCACCCTTAGACAGATGGGCAGACCGAGATTGTCAACAAGTGGGTTGAAGGATATTTGAGGAACTATGTAGGTGGATAGTAGAGAACATGGGTAAAGTGGCTTCATTTAGGAGAGCATTTCTACAACACCACTTTCCACATGTCCATTGGTATGACACCCTTCTGAGCATTGTACGGATATGATGCTCCCACTTTGGCAGACTTGGTTTTCGGGGAGAGCATAGCTCCTTAGGCCAAGGATTGTATCATAGAGAGTCAGGATATTCTCAAGTTGTTGAAAGAGAACCTGCAGACATCACAATATTGACAGAAGATGAGTGCGGAAAGGAAGAGAAGAGAGCACATCTTTGAGGTTGGGGATTTGGTTTTCTTGAGACTCCAACCTTACAGACAGTCATCTCTGAAGAAGAGTGGGGCCGAGAAGCTCAAGCCCAGATTTTATGGGCCTTACAGGATCATGCGTCGAGTAGGCGAGGTTGCTTATGAGCTAGAGCTTTCAGTGGGGAGCAAGATTCATAACATGTTCCATGTATCTTACCTCAAAAAGGAAGTGGGCCAATTCATTAGCACATCAGAAAATATTCCCCCTTTGGAGGAGGAAGGACAGTTGGAGTTGGTTCCAGAGGAGGTTTTGGAGCTCTGGGAGCAGAAATTAAGGAGAGGGGTCATCACAGAGTGTTTGATCAGATGGAGAGGGATTCCAGTAGAGGACACTACTTAGGAGAGCAAGTAGGTGTTGCAGCACCCTGGATTGGTATTGCTTGAGGAAAAGCAATTTCAGGAAATGAGGACTGTAATGTCCCTTTCTGAATCGGAGCTCCAGAGAGGAGGCTTAATAGTGTAAATTTCCCCGTTAGACTATAGCTAGGGACAAAAAAGGGGTAAACAAGGTTACTAAAGGTCACTCCAGTCAAAGGTGTTATGTTCAAAAAGTGACATTGAGCTAAAAGTGGTTAAAAGCACTTTTAAGTCATTATGAGCTAAAAACATAACAGACGGGCTAAAATTAGAAGTCAACAATGAATTAGGGTTTCAATAGTGAATTAGGGTTTAGGAAAGCTATAAGAGAAGGGCCAACGACCTAATTCATCATTATGAAGATTATGACTTGTCATTGAGGAGAGAGGTGCATCAAAGGAGAGATAGTTCAGTGGATTCAAGGAGGAAGACACCAGTTGGTTGATTTCGGTGTTGAGAGACACACCCTAATCACTGAGAAGATCACACAGGTCTTCCATCATTATTCAACAGTGGTTACACAAGTTCCAACAGCAAGGGCACACTTATCCAGGGTTTGGGCGCAGCTTCTGAGGAGTTTCAGTGGATCGACTTGTCCCATCTAAGGAGATTTTATAGATTCCCCTTCAACCCAGTTGAGAGGAAGGCAAGGCACATATTTTTCCTCGTTCCTCATCATATTTCGATAGAGGAATCATCTGGGGCACATTTTCCACACTTGGAAGTGCAGAACTTTTTGCGTACACATTCGGGGTTCCCGAGCGAGCATCAGATCATATTCAGGGAAACTCTTCCAACCCATTTCCCAGTAGGTCAGGGCGATCATTTTTAGATACTTCTCAACTAATTCCGATGGTGGAATCACTAGGGCGCATTTTTCCAGAGAGGGAGGGGCTAATTCCCCAGGGGGATCCATTTGGGGTCCAGACACACCAGCATAAGGGGACGGTTAGTCACCAGGACTGAGAATTAGAGTAGGGCACACCATTTGGGATAGTTTCTAGGCCTTTTCGAGAGGTATAGCCACCAGGGAGAACTTTTCGGACTTTCAACAGTTACCACGCGAGCTGCCATAGTTCCAGCTCATCCTATGACCCCGCAGTGCTCATCTACTACCAGGTGTTATCATTTAGTTTTCTTATTGTATTTCGGCTAAGATCCTTTTGTCTTTTGATCTAGTCGATTGATTCATTTTATTTAGCCGCATTCAGAATTTGTACTCCATAGAGATATCATAATATCAACTTTGCAATCCTTTATCGCATTTGTAATTTGTATGATCATTTATATGTTGTAAACAATTAATCCTACACATGCATTAGCAGTGTTTCCTAAACTACCCAAGTTAGGAACATTACAGCCTTTCTTTTGAAAGCCAACCACTCAAGGGAAAGGACTTACACAAACCCATTTATGAGAAGGAAATGATGGCAATACTACATGCATCGAAGCAATGGCGCCCTTATCTAATAGGTAGGCACTTCAAGGTGAAACAGATCATGATAGTCTTAAATAATTCTTGGAACAAAGACTATCTTCAGAAGAACAACAAAAATGGGTAACCAAGATGTTGGGTTATGATTTTGAAATCATCTACGAAAAAAGGGAAGCAAAATGTTGTGGAAGATTCACTCTCAAGAAAGGATGAATATGTTAAGGCCTTTCTCTGTGTTAACTCGATCATCCAACCTAATTGGATAATATAAACAAAGGATGAATGGAAGAATGACGAAAAAGTGTGGACTCTCATTCAAAAGTTGCAGCAAGATTCTAGTGCATCAGATAAATTTACATGGGAAAATGATTCACTATGGTACAAAGATCGCTTATATTTATGTAAGAAATCCCAACTCAAACAAAAGGTACTCTTGGAATTGCACACCTCTCTGGTAGGAGGGCACTCTGTATTTTTGAAAAACTACCACAAGGTCAAGAAGGAATTTTTTTGGGATAGCCTTAAAACTGACGTTCAAAGGTTTGTGGCATAATGTTTGGTTTGCCAACAAAATAAGGTGGAAACAATTAAGACCCTAGGTATTTTACAACCATTAGCCATCCCAAGTCAGTGTTGGGAGGAGGTTTCCATGGATTTCATCACAAGGTTACTGAAGTCTGAAGGAAAGAGTGTCATCATGTTGATTGTTGATTATTGATATATTGACCAAGTACGCACACTTTTGTGCACTCTCTCACCCTTTCAAAGCAAGTACAATTTCCACCACATTCATGGAGATAGTTCAAAAGCTACATGGAAGCCCAAAGATTATTGTAAGTGACAGAGATCCCATCTTCATTGGACATTTTTGGACATAATTATTTTCTTGTTTGGGTACTCCATTGGATCATAGCTCATCTTGTTATCCTCGATATGATGGACAAACCAAGATAGTGAACAAATGTCTGGATGGCTACCTTCGTTGCTTTGTCTCTAGTAAACAAACACAACAGTTCAAGTGGTTACCCTTGGCAGAATGGTGGTATAACACTTCCTTTCATACTGCAACAAAAATGACACCATTTATGGTGCTCTACGGATATCACCCACCATCCATCAGTTCTTCTCTAAAAGAAAAATATAAGTTTCAAGCAGTGGAAGATCACATCGAGCATCAACAACAAGTTCTTCAACTCTTAAAGGAAAACCTGACCATGACACATAATTGCATGAAACAACAAGCATATCAACATCATAGTGAAAGAAGTTTTGAAGTAGGGGATTGGGTATTTTTAAGACTACAACCATATAAACATATGTCCCTCAAGCAAGCTAAGAAGG
Organism: Picea glauca; assembly: GCA_000966675.3. NCBI lineage: Eukaryota > Viridiplantae > Streptophyta > Pinopsida > Pinales > Pinaceae > Picea > Picea glauca. Next base: position 22,544 of record JZKD02S2441184.1, read on the forward strand.
ATAATAAATTATCACAAAAATACTATGGCCCTTATAAGGTGTTGCAAAATATATTATGGCATACAAATTGGAGTTGCCTACATCTTCACGAGTACACCCATTTTTCCATGTTTCATGCTTAAAGAAGGTTATAGGTGACAAGATCTCAGTTCAAACTATATTACTAAAACTTGACAACGAAGGAAAAATTATATTGGAGCCTGAAGCTATCACTAACACAAGAATTTGTCACCTGAGGAATAGATCCATTTCAAAGTATCTCATTAAGTGGAAGAAACTATCTGTTGAAGATTCCACTTGGGAACACGAGTCTTTTATACAGAAGCATCTAGAATTACTCAAGCATCGTAGAAAACACTTTTTTGAAGGGGAGGGGCATGTTAATCCCTAAATAGTGGCACATTGCCCCTTAATTGGGGCATATTACATTAGTAATGTTATTTTATTTATGTCAGCTTGGGTCTATTAGTTGTGATTGTAACTCCTAGTATCCTATATATACCAAGAGACCTTTTCATTTGGAACCATCTTGTATTGGTAAATTTATGTCGTGTATAAGGAGGTTTCCCCCTCGAAGAGGCTTATTATCTAAAATTCTCTCTTTTTCAAGGCATTGAGTACTTACTCTAAGGTTTTTATGCTATCTTTATATTTGGTTCTTAACAAATGATACATAATTGAAGTATGTTGTTAATATGATGAAACAAGGACATAGCTAAATGATAAGTTATGTTGCTTGAGCTATTTGTTTGAAATATACAGTTATGATGAAAGAGATGAGATTTTGAACCGTCTCTCATTTTATACACTTTAAAGGTTTATACTTTTAAAAGGAAACGATTTGTATGCATTAAGATTGTAAAGTTGAATAAAGGAAGTCATAAGTTTATTGTATAGACCTATTTTCCCTCATTAGTTTCACTTTACATAAGTCATTTCTCAAAATCCCTTTCATTAAATTCCTTTTTCCATTTTTGTCATATCTATATCATTAAATAATATGCATAAAAAGAGATGTAGTTTAATGTAATCGGCATGATAAAAATGTAGAGTTAAATGATGTGAAAAGATTTGGGAATGTTTTTCGTTGATTGTAATCATAAAGACATGGTTTAAGGATTTAGGCAATCACCTTGTAATATTTTATATGCATATATTGAGGAAGTAGTGGTCTGGATGTATGGATTTCAGATATGGATGTTGTTGGGTGAATAATTCCAGAGATGTACTTCTATCTCTGTTTCATTTTTCCCATTTATTTCCCTCTTTGTGTTGCATGGTTTTTTTTATTTTCTGAGCCAATTTAATCATGATGACAAATTGTTTTAGATGTTTTATCTCATTGTGTCTTATGCATGTACTAATTTGACTGTGATGGGCATAGATGAGCTTCTTCAACAGGGGTATCAGTAGAGGGGGAAACAAAGGAAGAAGAGGAATAATGTCTAACACATTTTGGCAACCTGGGGAGCATAAGAAATTGAGGTTCTCTATTCACATTGATGTTGACTACGAAGAATTTTAGCAGTTGATCCAAACTGAGCATTTACACCTTGGTGGACAACATGCCTTGCCATAACCCCAAGTAACTCCTAATGTTATATTGCATCCCCACCCTGGTATTGTTGATATTCCTAAATCACATGTGTAGCCTCATAATGATGGATGTACCTACCAATCCTTCTTTTGGTTCCAATCAATGGAACATTGACCCCCCTCCTCCTCCAATTCATATTACTACCACTAATGCATCTTTTCCTTTTCCTCCAGTTCATCCAATACTACCATCCCATATTGTTGCTACAAACACATCCATGCCTCCTCCTCCTCCTCCAAAAGATCACAAAACTACTCCTCATGGCTCTCAAGTTGAGAAAGGAAAGCAACCAATTACCTCCACCAGCATGGATAAGTCCTCTTCCTCTGCTCATTCTAAGATAAAATCAACAAGCAGTGGTCAGAGAAGTTCAAATGATTTGCATCCAGAGGTAGCCCAATTGGAAGAAAAGAAGTCTCAATATGAGGATTTCATTAGGGAAAGGGAAGAATTTTTCAAAAAGAAATTTCCTGGGCTATTTTGATTTTGTTTATTATGATATTTGACTATGACACTATTTTGGGACAGATGGCAGAATTATGATATTTATTTTTGAAACTTTAAAATATCATGTTTAATTTACGGGAGATACAAGTGATATATGTCATAGTGTTTTCAATGCATGTTTATGGTATGCTATATTATGTTGATTTTTTATATTTGATTATTATATGATGGAGCAACAAGGAAAACATATAATGATTATTGAAATAAAGGATGCATGATAGAAGGGGACCCCACCTATTTGGTTATTTTATTATTTATTAATTATCCTTATCATAAAGTTACTTGTCCTATTTATTAACTAAAGTTATTTAACTTAAATAACTAAAAGTAGTTCAACTGTTTGGAGAACTACCTTTTAGAGAGTAAAATGAAGAAAAGAAGGACAAGGAGGACATGAGGAATGAGAGAAACACTTTTGATAAGGTTTGCTCTTGTTGCATATTGGGATTTTTGAATTTCATTCTTTCATGTTTTCATTTTTTGAGTTCTTTAAGATCTAAATCCTCTTGTTGACAACATGATCATTCTAAAGGTTGCAAAGAAGAAAGAAGTAAGAAGCATTGATATTCGACATCCTTCAAAAGGTCATTCATTTCTCTTGATAGTCTGTGTAGTTTTATTAGAATTCCTGAATTAATTTCCAGTTGTGATTAAGATTATTTAAAAATCCAAGACTTGATGGGCTTGTGGATTGGTTGATCCAGTACATTTCAATCTTGGTAATTTTCTTTTAAACATCAGTTGTCTTTCTATGATTGTTAAAATTCCATCCTAGACTTCTAAGTCTGATTTTGGTCCTTACCCTCACAGGGGTTTGAAAAGAGACATTTTGTTGTAACTTAGAAAATCTATCATTAATAAAAATGGGGTTTATTCTCAATTGAGACTTATGTTACTGATTTTAAGATTGTATGTATTCTTTATTCCATTCATTTTAATTTTAAAATCATGCACATGTAAACATTTTTACATTTTTTTAGTAGAAACACACAACTTGATAATAACATCATACCCAAGAACATATTTCTTGAGGGTTGATTGATACTTTTTCATATGTTATAAACCCAGGGTAACATTCCCTCCTATCTCACCTTATCCTACTAAGATTCGAAAATGCTTGAGTGAGGACTTTCCATTCCTCGCATCAACATAGTGAATGTGGATAATTTTAAACTCTATGAGCCTTCCATGTTGGATCAAGAGGTGGAGTAGGTCCTACCTACCATAGAGGACTTAGCACCAGATGCTCAAGGAGAGTTGGTAGAGGAAACAATTTTGTAGAAGAGGTCGACAACTACAAGGCAGGGGCAACATGACCTTTAATAGATTGGGTTGAAAGGAAAACTTCTAGGAAAAGTAGTAGACAATTTCTTTGTACTTAATCTCCATAGTTGAAGAAAAGAGAGCAGAGCATAGCCTCACCTTATAGCTAGATTTTCTCCCATATTGGGTTTTCAAGGTTACATCTTGTGTTCGATTGTGTGGATGGTGTGTATATTTTTTCATGTTCTTCCATTTTTGTATTCAGATAATTTAATAAAGTCAAGTGAAGATAGTAATTAACTAATTTTGGATCTAAGGAAACAAACTACAACAATCTAAGATTTCATAACAGTTTAAGACATGTTGTGACAAAATATTCCAATACAATATCCACGACAATTTACAGATCATGTAGATACAAGGAAAGCTACATAATGACCGCTTTTAGAAATGGTCCACATACATGCAACAATTCCACCTGAATATTAAGTACAACAAGAGCAGTGCCAACCATGTTCTTTACTACCTTAGTCAGGCCCCGGTTGTGACCCTCACCATAGTTCTTAACTCCTATGGGCACAAGACATCCAATTAGCCATAATTATATAATAGTGACTCTAAATTTGTTGTTACTTATCATACCCTAAATGTTGAGAAACAAGTTCAGGGCTTCCATCTCCAAGATGTACTCTTGTGCTATCTTGATCATCGTTGTGTTCCTTCAAGTGAGTGTGCAAAGTTAATTTAGGAGGCAAATTACAATCGGTTGACAGGGAACTTTGTGGTGGAGAAGATAACAGCAGTACTTTAGAAGCATTTGTATTGGCCCAAGCCTCAACATGATGTTTGCTAGTACACCAGGTTGTGCATTTCTTATTCCATCACTAAGTCATCCATCAAGAAGCAAGGGCTATACATTCCTCTCCCTACACCATACAAGCCATGTGAGTTCATCTTTGTCGATTACATGTAAGGGTTTCCCTCCACCAAACATGGTCATGATTATGTTTTTTTGGTTATCAATCAATGCTTAAAGATGGCCATTTTGACACCCTATAAAAATAGTATCACGATAGAGGCCACTGCTAAACTCTTATTTGCCCATGTTTGGGTTCATTTTGGGCTACCACATGCCATCATTTTAGATAGAGAAAACATGTTCCTCGACACCTTTTGGTCCATCCTATGGTCTCTGATGGACACCAAGTTGACCAAATCAACTGCCTTTCAACTTCAAATAGATGGATAAATAGAGGTGGTCAATAGGATGATTGTGCATATCCTGCACATGTAAAACTCCAAACATCCACATACATGGGATGACAACCTCCCATATGTTTATCATAGTTATAACAGATCCCTCCACGATTCTATTGGCCACAAACCTTTTCAGGTGTGCTTTGGGTTCCAACCATTGGCCCCCATTGATGTATTTGTTCCTACTCTAACCTCCTTGACAGAGTCCTCCCATGCTCAAACCGAGGCAAACAGAGTAGCCAAATTCATTGAATGGATCTGACACCTCTAATAACATGTTCATGATATGTTGGAGAAGGCCAATGCCAAGTATAAGAAACGACATGACCATCATTGGGTCAAGTTGGTGACAAGGTGTGTGTTGGATTACTGAGAGG
>JZKD02S2441206.1:0-16768 GCA_000966675.3 Picea glauca
GTTGTATCTTCATTTTCATTTTCCTTCATGTCCAAATAACTTCATCAATCTTCTGGTCCAAAACCCATGACTAGGGTTGACATCAATGACAACAACCAATCTTCCAACAATATTCTTCCTTCCTCTGCTATAGAAAACAAAGAACTTTTTCTGTGCTCTGATACCACAACTAATGAAAACCCCCAAACCCTCCGGTCCAAGGTCCGTGCATGATCTTTCTAATCTTCCCTTTGAGTCTAATTGACTCTTTGGTTTCCCCTCAAGAAATACCCTTCACACTCAACAATGTATCCACAGGTCCTTATGGGTGTGCCCACGTGATCAAACATGAAGCATCGACCCAAACCTCCTTAACCGAAATAGGATCACACCCTTCGCAAGTTCGGGACTTCGGGTTTCGCGATTTCACGATTCCCGTTGTCGAGGGTTCTTATCTCTACAAATGCCAAAACCCGAATTGCCGAACTCCGATGCACTCAGCAAAGGTTGAATTTTCAATGGCCTTCTCACTTCATCGGGATTTCAAACTTTGCGATTTTGCGAATCCAAATGCAAGGCTCTCCATCCTTCAACTTCCGAACCCCGAAACGGTCAACAAAATTTGACTCCGCCAATTGACGAAGACACGCCACCTGTCGTCCTTGCGGTTTTCTACCTTTGACGTAGACTCCTGCCACCTATCAATCTTTCGAGTTTTCGGGACTTTCGCTCCCAAATCACTGCCTTCTCCATTTCCCGGCACCCAAAGTGCTGAAATCCTGAAACTTTAATCCAGGTCCTATCACAACTCACGACTTTGGGATTTTCATTCCACTGCACTCAACTCCTTGTTGCTAGGATCCCCGAAATGCCAAAATGATCTGACGGCTTATGGAAAGCACAATAAACGGTCCACGTTGATTCTAGATCGTAGAGCTGTAAGCTTGCCTGCCTCTAACCACCCTGAAATTTCCTTGGATCCTACGGTCCTCATGATTTTGGGAATTCTCCACAGAGAATTTCAACCGCTCGTTGCTCCTTGAGAACTTCTGCGAAATAAACCAAGGCTCTTCCTCTGGGATTTAAATTCTGCAAAATGAATTTGCTTCATCTCCCCCTTGTTTATCTCAAGGCTCTAACCCTCCTGAGCTTTCCTTGCAACCTCGAGTCTTCAATAAGACTCCTGCACGCACTTCTTGTTGTAGTCCCTCAAATACTTCTAAGTATTTGATTCTCTCGACTTTGTGCACTTTTCTGTAACAACATTCTTCCAATTCACCCCTTGGTTGATAAGTTCTCAACTTTCAACTAGCCTACGCACACCTTGCACGACTCCTGTGTCTCAACTACACTTCTGCGAGAATGAGAACAATGGTATCCGTCCTGATATTTTAGAGATAAACTCTGAATCTTCGTCAACACACTTCTTGTGGATGATTTCACTGAACTCCTTGTAGGAACTTCTCACTTAGGAAGAGAAACAATTGAAACTCATTCTCTCTCTCTCTCTCTGAATTCAAACATTTAACATGAAATCATAGATTCACACAATATTAAAGCAAATGCATAACAGTGAGAATAAACAACCATAAGCATACCATTCAACATGTATACACAGAAAACATCATAACACCATAATCTGAATTAAAGCTTCATATATTAATTCAAAGCTCCTGTACATGAGTTCTTCTTCTCAACTCTCTTCTTCTCTATGCTCAATGATATCTGATTGTTAATGTTCCAACGATACAAAGGTGAGGGTGTCTATAGTCAGTTTTCCCTCCTACGCTCTAAACTATCTAATTTGGAATTTAAATCTACCTACTTATATTAACTATGCATAAATGCCTTTACCTACTACAGATGAGAGCAAATTTCTCATGATCTGTTTACATCCTCCACAATATAAATGCAAGGTACGCCTTATTACATTAATATTTCAAAAAAATTCCAAAACAATTTTGCAACATGCTGAAATGTGCTGGCACTCATCCCAGCTGTCTTCCGCCCCCACACTCGCTTGCTGCTGGCGATGCTCCTACATCAAAATTCATCCACAGTCTCAAGAAATCTTTTTATCTCATTATCATCCTCAAAAACCTTCCAATGTTTGACATTTTCAGGTATAGAGGGTCTATACTTAACTTCCACATCATATTTGAGTTTAGGAGGCAAAGGAACTCTGAAACTACTTGTTGAAACAACCAATGAATCTTCCATAGTGTTCTCCTCTCTTAGAACAAATTAAAAGCTAAGAAGAAACTATTAACAAGATTCCAAACTTCATTTATGTAAGTCCTTAACCTTGGGTGTTTAGCTTGATACAAATTTTTGATTTGATGGAAAATTCATTCAACATCTCCAAACATTGCTAGCTCTTCAATCCTCATGTCTTTGGTAGCCCTAAAACCCAAAACAAGAGCCTCATATTCTGCCACATTTTTTTTAGTTTCAAATTCAAGCTTGTAGGATAAATAAATGATCTCTTGAGTAGGGGAAATAAAGAATACCCCAGCACCAACACCTTCTTTAGAAGAATCCCCATCAAAAATAATATTCCAAACATAGGTATTAGGAAGAGAATCTTCACAAGAGGTAATGGACTATTTTTTGATTTCAATAGGAGGTTGAGGAGCATCAGTGAGATGCAATATACTAGATCCTAAATCAGTATCAAGTGAAAATAGGATGGTTGGTGGGATTTTCTTCATCACTGATGATGTAGTCTAATTGAGCCTCCCTGTAAATCCTTCTATGTTCTCCCCCAAACATAGGAATGGTGGCATGTGAAAGGTCCATCTGCAAAGTTACCCCTAGTCTTTTGATCCAAGATCTTGACAAGAGCATCCCAAAATTGGGGGGAACATCAGCCACCACAATATCCATGACCATACTTTTCATGGGCACTTGGAACACGGTAAAAACTAGGTTTTTGATTACCCCAAGACACTTCACCTTCCTAGAATCAAATGAGTATAAGTCATGATAAGTTTTTGTAATTTCTAGACCAAGCTCATTCATGACAGATTTGGGCATGAGGTTGTGAGATGCACCTGAGTCCATCAAACAGTTGTGCAATAATTTATCATGAATATTCAAGGATGTATAGAAAGGAGGGGACGAGTCATCGCTATATTCTATCAAAGGTCCCATAATGATTGTTGGTTTTTCATCTTGAAGGTTCACTAAGTCTGTAGAATTAGCTGAGGATTCGGGCTGCAACATCTTGGAAAGATATTTTCTAAACTCCTCATTTTTAATCAGCTCTAAAAAGGGTACAAGGATCCTAATCTTTTGAATCTCACTCTCAAAGATGAAGGAAGAAGGAGATTTCATGATCTCCTTAATCTCTAGGGCATGTGTCTTAGTCACTGCTTGAGGATCTTCTATTTCTTTTTCTTTGCTGCTAGATGCCACAACTTTAGCAGAATTGTCTGTCTTGGTAGGCTGATCAGAAGTGTTAGGTTTTCCCTCTTTCTTTTTGGAACTTAGGTTATATTTATTTTAATTTTCATTAGATTTCTCCCCTTTAATCAACTCATTCAATTGGTTTTCCATAATAGACTCTTCATATGCAAACTGAGTTAAGTGAGGAGATGAAGAGGTGTCACCTAGACAATGGATTGCTGGATCAGACTCTTCATCCTCTCCTTCTTCATCAGTAACAAGGTTATTTTGAAGAGGAGGCTGGAATTTTTGATCATCCCTTTCCCTATTTCTTTGATCTCTTTGGAGGATATGAGAGGCATTGTTTGTTCTTCTGAAATTTCCCCCGTTATCAACATTTTGAGTGTTTCTGTAATTTTTCTTTCCTTCAAGTTTCAACTTCTCCATTTCAGCATAAAGGGATTTAACCAATTTGGTTAGTTCATCAACTAGAGGGTGGAAAACAAGGGAATCATAGGTTGAAGCTTCATCCTTACCTTTTCTTCTGTCTCTATCAGACTTTCCCCTAAGCTTGTCAGCTTCCATTATGTTATATTATACTTCCAAAGCTGCATCTTGCATATGATCCAGAGAGGTAGATCTTCTTTCTCTCAACATGAGGCAAAATTCAGGGTGAAAAGCACTAGCATAAGCGATTTTGGGAGAAGTCTCTGTGGGCTTGATTTCTATGGGAATTTTGTTTTACATTTTATTAAATATTTTTGAGAAGTCAGAAACAGATTCCCCCTCTTTCCTCTGAAGTGACCAAAATTATGTAATGTAATAAAGGAAATCCTTCTTATCCCCCCAATGCCTCAAAAAGGAATCATCCAAAGCTTCAATTCCTATAATATATCTAGGAGTCAAACCCCTAAACCATTTCCTAGCCTCACCATGAAGGCTCTGTACAAAAAATCTCATCCATACATCCTCATTTTCAATGTTAAGATTGTCTGCATAACTATAGAAAGCTGGAATGTGCTCTTCAACAACTATGTCTTCTTCCCGTGTGAACTCAAGCATGTACTTAAGGTGGTCTCCAATAGGGAGAGAATTCATAGGATGTGGTAACACGAGAGGGGCATATATAGCATCCACTATAACATCTATCCTATTTCTAGGAGGGTTAGCACCTACCATTGGATTATGAAATCTAGGAGAATAGGGAGGAGATGGAGTCTTGACTGTGTTCAACTTGGGAGAAAGAGGAATGTAGGAAGGGGCGATTTCAGTTTTCACAGGAATCGATTGAGTCTTGGAAGAAGATGGTATAGGCTCCACAGGAAATAAGGTTTCCTCCTTTTTAGTCACAGAGGTTTTGATAGGAGGAGGATTATGAAAACCTAAGGTAGGAAAATATTCTAAGATCTCAAGTCTAAACCAGCTAACAATATCAGGAGAGGCAAGGGTTTCCAAACTTTCTTCTTTTAATTTGGGACTAAAAGAAGAATATTCAACAGGGAAATTTTCAAAATCCAAGTTTCTAGCAATTTTTGGTGTATTCAAAGTAGAATCAATCAAATGACTAGAAGTACCTGGTATAGCCACAAAAGAGACTTCTTGTGTAACTTTTCCCTTCTTGATGATTTTCTCTGGGTCAGTTTCAGGTGTAGCTAGAGGTAGGTGTGGAGTGGAACTCGTGTGTATAAATTTAGGATCCACAACTGAAACAATGGAGTTGCCAGGTGCAAGCTGCAATCTTCAAGGTACTGATTTATAATGCACCTTCAGAATCAATATTTCTTTGTCGTTCAATCCCAGGGAAATGTCTTCAATTTGTTCCCCGACAACGACGCCAAGAAATGTTAGCACCGAGAGTCACCCTCATATTTCAAGAGGATAAGCCCAGTACCCATCAAAGGTTTTGTAGATGTAAATGAATAATTAAAGGTCAAATTTACAAAAACTCAGTAAAAGAATGTTTCAACACAGAAGTTTGGGCTAGCATGCATAAGCAGATGAGGTTTTAATTAACTTTAGTCAGTGGTTTAAGGACAAATGTGAGTATATGTAATACTTTGGTAGGAAGGATGAACAAGTCTGTTAGCGTCAGAAGTCACTCCTGGATTGCTTGTAGGAGCAGAGCCCGACACCCATCAGTTTAATGTCACGATTTGTTTATAAAGGGGTGATCAAATGGAGATAAAGACTCGAGGAGATATTACTCTAACTCAGGGACTGGGTCTGGTACGTAAGTAACAAAGGAGGTCTCAACCTAACTTCAGCCAGTGGGTTGATTAAAAGATGAACAGGTGGAAGACTTAGTAAGAAAGGTGAACAAACAACTTTGGGCAATAGGCTTTTAGTAGTTTGCAGAAGAAAGACTCCGAATGCAAGATCCGCTTGGTTCATGGTCTCAAAAAATTGTAAGGGGACTTGACTGGATCCTCCAATTCCAAGTCACTCAGCGCTGGGAAAATCATAAGAACTGATTAGGGATGGAACAACTATTACAGTGATCCATTACAACATCATCCTATAATATCTACAGCTCGACTGGATCCTCCAATTCCGAGCTGCTCTAACAGAGTGTAAACAAAGACATGAAAGAAACTGGCATTCATTAGGCAAGAAGTCTCAAAAGTCCATACATAACCAGGTTATCAGTGCTTCATTAAATCTTTACAACCGGGAGCTCTGCTCAACCATCGATTCTTTTCAAAATAGAAAGACTAAGCCTATATACTCAGAAAAATTTGCTTAGCAGCAACATCTTAGGGCTTTCAATGGGTGTCGTCTCCTCAATCAAATCTGTCCTCTGTTCCCCTATCATATGCCTCTTTAATTCATCATGGCTCGCGCTAGGGGGTAGATGAGCCCTTTGAATATTTAACTAGCGTGTGCAGGTTCCTCTGGCGAGTTGGAGACTCGGCGTGGCTTTCCTGAAGAGAATCGATACAAGGGACCCTCCTGGGTAAACTTCAGCCGTGACCTCCATACTCTACAATAAATGGGTGACACGAGGTTTCGCCCATCCTCTTTCTCCTTTATCCATTCTGAGTAGGTACCGGGATCCAAATCACATCGAACTGGAGTCGGAAAAGCACAGTGCCCCCCTTCTGAGACTTAATTCAGAACCTTTGGCCAAATGAAAACGAAAGCGCCCCTCTTCCAGACCTCCTTCTTGATGACCAGGCGCTAAAACCATGGGCCCGACTCTGGGCGCTTTCAGAGATTCAGGATTCGGGGTTTCACGAGGTGAAGCGATGAGGAGATCTTACTGCGCAAACTCCCGAACACTGACACGACGTAGATACGTGCCGCGTGTCCTTTAGATGGATGGCCCAGATATTATTTACTATTAGAAAGTTGTTGTCCCCCTTTCACCCGCTCTCTTGATATGACCTGGTGCTGAGACCCTGGGCTCGGTGCCAAAGGCGCTTTCGGCGTTTCACTGATCGACACTTCCAAGTGCAATGAGCGGAGAGCTCCCTATTCCCCGAAACCCTGATCCCCGATATGCCGACAGGCTGACACCTGTCCCAATTTGATTGGACGACCCAAGTCTGCTTTGAACCATTGGAGCCCCCTCTTGCTAAATCCCGGGCAACTTGACAGCCCCAAAAACCCAATGACCGTCGATTTGCTTTGTGGATGGTTCTCGACCGCTGAAGACAAAACTTTGCCCGCTCGCTTGCTTGGGGGGGCTGAAATGAGGCTTTCTGAGTTGCGTTCGGGCATTTCTCATGCGATTCGCTGACCAGAAAGCCCCTCGCGCCCTGGACAAGTAATGTTACTAACATTAGGCTCCATGGGGGATAAAGTCATCCCCGCGATGCTCTAAGTACTCATTTGCAGTTCCAGTGCCTTGCTGTTGGGCTATGGAGTCATTTACTAAGCTGAAACAATAAAAGTAAAACAAAGAACAGAAAGGACAATATTTACAAAACATAGGAGCCATGGATGGCTCAGACAAAATATTTTTTAAGAAAATGCCCATTCACTGGGCCGTCAAAAATTTCTTCACCCTCCAAAACCCCCAGCCGATACGTGTTATTTGAAAAAACCTCAGAGATTTTGAATGGCCCGATCCACAGGGCTTCAAATTTGCCATGTTTTCCCTTGTCTTGCTTAGGAGAATCCCATTTCATAACCAGGTCTCTTGTCTAAAATCCTTCCTTTTTGGCCTTCTTATCGAAAACCTGTTTAATTCTTTGCTGATGGTCCTGAATTCTGTCCACAAACTGCTCCCTGACCTGCTGGACTTCCACTAGCTGATGAATCCTTCTAATCATGTCATTAGGCTCCTCCTGATGGTCTTGGAGGAACTTTGCTATAGGAATGGATAAATGAGAGGGGAAAACAACCTCTACTCCATAGACTAATTGGAAAGGAGAGACGCCGATAGACCTCTTCGTGGCTACTCAATCGACCCATAGAGAAAACTTTAGTTTTGAATGCCAGGCCTTCTTGTTGTCTTCCAACAATCTTTTGATGATCCTTATCAGACTCTTGCTGGAGGATTCTGCTAAACCGTTGCCCTGTGGATAATATGGAGTGGAGTGAATCAGTTTGATTTTGAACTGCTCACAGAACTTGGCTAATGGCTCAGACCCGAAAGCGACTGCGTTATCAGTGACAATTTTACTTGGGCAACCAAACCTTGTGATGAGGTCTTCCAGGAACCCAATTATTACCGTGTGGGAAGCACTCCTGGTGGGGATAGCTTCGATCCACTTGGTAAAGAAATCAGTAGTAGTCAAGATCCATCTGTGCTGCCCACTGGAAGCGGGGTGAATTTCTCCAATGAAATCTAGGCCCCACTACTGAAAAGGTCCTGAAACAACCACAGGATTTAGCGGCAAGGACCTGAGCTGTTACTTTCCTGCAAATTTTTGACATTGGATACAGGCTCTAACTTCTCTATGGACATCCGCGAACAAGGTGGGCCAATAGTACCCGACTCTGAGAATTTTGTGGGCTGTGGCCTTCTAGGAATGGTGTCCTCCACACAAGCCGCTATGAAATTCAGCCATGATCATTTCGGCCTCTTGTGAATTCATGCATTTTAAAAGCACCCCCAGGGGGTCTTTCCAGTATAACACTTGATCAATCAGGCAGTATATGACTGCCTTGAGCTTCAGAGCTCTTGCTTTGTTTCTTTATAGGTCGTCTGGAGGCCGCAACTCTTGCAAAACAAATATGACATCCCTATACCAAGGACATCGAGCCAATAAGGGCTCCCTTTGAGGGTCTCTTTCAGACGGTCGACCCTACTGAATTCCTGAACATTCGTTTATGAAACTTACCCCCAGAGCTTGGCAGTTTGCTTCAGCCAACATCTTGGCTAATCCTTGACCTTTTATCAATTTGGTGGGCCTTATTTCCAGGTCGAATTCCAGAATCTTAGCTATCCATTTTCTCCTCCTCCCGTCCATGTCAGGCTGAATGAGAATATCTTTAACCGCAGCTGAGGGGACATAAGCTAATATTTTTGATTGCAGGACATAAATTCTAAACGCCTTGAGAGCCTTTACCAATGCGTAGGATTGCTTCTCCATATTTTCATATCTGACTTCGACATCCCTCAATGCTCGACTGAAATAGGCAATAGGCTGATCTAGCCCATCCTCGCTTTTCTGTAATAAAATAGCAGCCACCGTGTCAGGTGAGGCAAAGGTGAAAATAAGGAAATCCTTTGAGTAGTCGGGACTGATAAGCACAAGAGCTTCAGTCAGCACTTTCTTTATTTTCTCAAAGGAATGTCGTGATATAGAAGTCCACTTCACTTCATTTCCTTTCCTCAACATGGCTGTTATAAGCTTTACCCCCTCAACAAAGTTAGGCACAAACCGCCTCAGAAAATTANTGAAACAACCAATGAATCTTCCATAGTGTTCTCCTCTCTTAGAACAAATTAAAAGCTAAGAAGAAACTATTAACAAGATTCCAAACTTCATTTATGTAAGTCCTTAACCTTGGGTGTTTAGCTTGATACAAATTTTTGATTTGATGGAAAATTCATTCAACATCTCCAAACATTGCTAGCTCTTCAATCCTCATGTCTTTGGTAGCCCTAAAACCCAAAACAAGAGCCTCATATTCTGCCACATTTTTTTTAGTTTCAAATTCAAGCTTGTAGGATAAATAAATGATCTCTTGAGTAGGGGAAATAAAGAATACCCCAGCACCAACACCTTCTTTAGAAGAATCCCCATCAAAAATAATATTCCAAACATAGGTATTAGGAAGAGAATCTTCACAAGAGGTAATGGACTATTTTTTGATTTCAATAGGAGGTTGAGGAGCATCAGTGAGATGCAATATACTAGATCCTAAATCAGTATCAAGTGAAAATAGGATGGTTGGTGGGATTTTCTTCATCACTGATGATGTAGTCTAATTGAGCCTCCCTGTAAATCCTTCTATGTTCTCCCCCAAACATAGGAATGGTGGCATGTGAAAGGTCCATCTGCAAAGTTACCCCTAGTCTTTTGATCCAAGATCTTGACAAGAGCATCCCAAAATTGGGGGGAACATCAGCCACCACAATATCCATGACCATACTTTTCATGGGCACTTGGAACACGGTAAAAACTAGGTTTTTGATTACCCCAAGACACTTCACCTTCCTAGAATCAAATGAGTATAAGTCATGATAAGTTTTTGTAATTTCTAGACCAAGCTCATTCATGACAGATTTGGGCATGAGGTTGTGAGATGCACCTGAGTCCATCAAACAGTTGTGCAATAATTTATCATGAATATTCAAGGATGTATAGAAAGGAGGGGACGAGTCATCGCTATATTCTATCAAAGGTCCCATAATGATTGTTGGTTTTTCATCTTGAAGGTTCACTAAGTCTGTAGAATTAGCTGAGGATTCGGGCTGCAACATCTTGGAAAGATATTTTCTAAACTCCTCATTTTTAATCAGCTCTAAAAAGGGTACAAGGATCCTAATCTTTTGAATCTCACTCTCAAAGATGAAGGAAGAAGGAGATTTCATGATCTCCTTAATCTCTAGGGCATGTGTCTTAGTCACTGCTTGAGGATCTTCTATTTCTTTTTCTTTGCTGCTAGATGCCACAACTTTAGCAGAATTGTCTGTCTTGGTAGGCTGATCAGAAGTGTTAGGTTTTCCCTCTTTCTTTTTGGAACTTAGGTTATATTTATTTTAATTTTCATTAGATTTCTCCCCTTTAATCAACTCATTCAATTGGTTTTCCATAATAGACTCTTCATATGCAAACTGAGTTAAGTGAGGAGATGAAGAGGTGTCACCTAGACAATGGATTGCTGGATCAGACTCTTCATCCTCTCCTTCTTCATCAGTAACAAGGTTATTTTGAAGAGGAGGCTGGAATTTTTGATCATCCCTTTCCCTATTTCTTTGATCTCTTTGGAGGATATGAGAGGCATTGTTTGTTCTTCTGAAATTTCCCCCGTTATCAACATTTTGAGTGTTTCTGTAATTTTTCTTTCCTTCAAGTTTCAACTTCTCCATTTCAGCATAAAGGGATTTAACCAATTTGGTTAGTTCATCAACTAGAGGGTGGAAAACAAGGGAATCATAGGTTGAAGCTTCATCCTTACCTTTTCTTCTGTCTCTATCAGACTTTCCCCTAAGCTTGTCAGCTTCCATTATGTTATATTATACTTCCAAAGCTGCATCTTGCATATGATCCAGAGAGGTAGATCTTCTTTCTCTCAACATGAGGCAAAATTCAGGGTGAAAAGCACTAGCATAAGCGATTTTGGGAGAAGTCTCTGTGGGCTTGATTTCTATGGGAATTTTGTTTTACATTTTATTAAATATTTTTGAGAAGTCAGAAACAGATTCCCCCTCTTTCCTCTGAAGTGACCAAAATTATGTAATGTAATAAAGGAAATCCTTCTTATCCCCCCAATGCCTCAAAAAGGAATCATCCAAAGCTTCAATTCCTATAATATATCTAGGAGTCAAACCCCTAAACCATTTCCTAGCCTCACCATGAAGGCTCTGTACAAAAAATCTCATCCATACATCCTCATTTTCAATGTTAAGATTGTCTGCATAACTATAGAAAGCTGGAATGTGCTCTTCAACAACTATGTCTTCTTCCCGTGTGAACTCAAGCATGTACTTAAGGTGGTCTCCAATAGGGAGAGAATTCATAGGATGTGGTAACACGAGAGGGGCATATATAGCATCCACTATAACATCTATCCTATTTCTAGGAGGGTTAGCACCTACCATTGGATTATGAAATCTAGGAGAATAGGGAGGAGATGGAGTCTTGACTGTGTTCAACTTGGGAGAAAGAGGAATGTAGGAAGGGGCGATTTCAGTTTTCACAGGAATCGATTGAGTCTTGGAAGAAGATGGTATAGGCTCCACAGGAAATAAGGTTTCCTCCTTTTTAGTCACAGAGGTTTTGATAGGAGGAGGATTATGAAAACCTAAGGTAGGAAAATATTCTAAGATCTCAAGTCTAAACCAGCTAACAATATCAGGAGAGGCAAGGGTTTCCAAACTTTCTTCTTTTAATTTGGGACTAAAAGAAGAGTATTCAACAGGGAAATTTTCAAAATCCAAGTTTCTAGCAATTTTTGGTGTATTCAAAGTAGAATCAATCAAATGACTAGAAGTATTTGGTATAGCAACAAAAGAGCCTTCTTGTGTAACTTTTCCCTTCTTGATGATTTTCTCTGGGTCAGTTTCAGGTGTAGCTAGAGGTAGGTGTGGAGTGGAACTCGTGTGTGTGAATTTAGGATCCACAACTGAAACAATGGGGTCACCAGGTGCAAGCTGCAATCTTCAAGGTACTGATTTATAATGCACCTTCATAATCAATATTTCTTTGTCATTCAATCCCAGGGAAATGTCTTCAATTCGTTCCCCGACAACAACGCCAAGAAATGTTAGCACCGAGAGTCACCCTCATATTTCAAGAGGTTAAGCCCAGTACCCATCAAAGGTTTTGTAGATGTAAATGAATAATTAAAGGTCAAATGGACAAACACTCAGTATAAGAATGTTTTAACATAGAAGTTTGGGCTAGCATGCATAAGCAGATGAGGTTTTAATTAACTTTAGTCAGTGGTTTAAGGATAAATGTGAGTATATGTAATACTTTGGTGGGAAGGATGAACAAGTCTACTACAAGCATTAGGCCTTCTAGCAGCCAGGTGAAGAAAAAGATCATTCACAAGATCCTCTTGAAACTAAACTTTAAAACTCTAAAAAACATTTACAGTAGCATCATAATCAAACCTCCATTATAAAACAACTGTAACATCTCATAAGGATCCTCCCATAATGAGCATCAGAGTAAGAAGAAACAAGATAATGAAAAGAGGTTGACTTATATTAATTAAAAAGTCTCAAATCTCATACATAACTAGAGAACAACTTTGTTACATCAAAACATTACAAAGGGAGCTTTGCTCAACCATTCGAACCTGTCATAACATTATTCTGCAATATTTATAATAAAAAAGGTAGACAACAACTTCACATGTGAGCTGGCCTTTCTTTCCTAGGATTATCCATGAAAATATGTCAATCTAACATCTGTATAGAGTGGATTTAACATATTTCTAGAAATAGGGAGCATGTTGGTAACAACTCTAACAAAAACACTGTCACGAAGTGCTGTCACTTGGGCACATATCCTCTTCTTATTCTTACTTCATGATGATTTATTTTCCATCTGTGCCTTTGATTAACTGTGCTAGGAAACATCTGCAATCGAAAGTGGATAGTGGCACTGGTCTTTCGGGAGGTTTAACTCAGGGCAGGCTTTTTTTGGAACAATGGTCTGCCAGATGGTCATGGGGAGAGTTGCGATTGCTTATGAACTGGAAGACGTCAAATCTGTGTCTAATGGGGAGAAGGGACGAGCGAATGTGAGGAGGTGGATGGTCTGCAGAGATAGATGGTGTACAATGAGAGGAGGGGAAAGATATGCATGAGGTGATGTGGAGGAAGAAAAGTAAAAAAGGTGGGAGACATGGCAGGTGGGAGGGCAAGCAGTTAGAGTGAGTGGAGGACATGTGTAAGTGAGAGAGTGAGTGGTATTGGAGCGAGGGGTGATCATGATTTTGGAGGGAGGTCGAGGTGGTAAGAGGAAATAGGAAGGGGGGGTCCGAAATAAGGAGGAGATGACACGTACGTTGGGCCCACAAAGGGGAAAAACTACTTTTCAAACCCCCCCTTCCTTTAAAGGTAGAAAGGTCGAGGGGGTTTGAAATGTACTGAGGACTATCCGATCTTGGGATGATGAATGCCTCCAATGAGAACTTGTGCGATCTTTAACCATTACACATCCACTGATGAATTTGGGATACAATAAATATCTTCCATAATATAACTCCGCTATCCATATTTAGTGATGGTGCTAAGTTTAAGGAACCTGAAAATTTCTTGAAGCAACTTTTTCCTTAAGTAGACATGGCAGTCTCTTGTCATTTAGACAATTAGATGTTCAGGGGCATCTGCATCCCGAGTTTGCATAACTCCTGAAGGAGTACGGGCCTGAAGTGACATGGCACTCTAGCTTTATGACACTTCGACACTTCAGGATTCAGTGGTTCGTTGAATATGAAGTGTGATCCTCTAGAGGAGTACGGGTCTGGAGTGACGTGGCACTCCGACGCTTCGATGTTTCGGAACTCCAGTACTTCGACAGTTCACTTAATATGTTAAACCCTACGCAACTTTGACCTTTTGAATGAATGCATGCCGTCGATCTAATTTTCCTGATTGGATCTTCGCCATTGAAATATGAACTTGTCTGTTTGCTTATATTTTAAGCCCGAAATGAACTTCTTTTGAATTTCTTCCTTTTTATGTTAAAGTTAACTGTGCATAAAAAGGACTTGGAGGATCTACTGCATGCTCAATTATTAGCAAAACATAATGACAATTATTTTAAACTCAATCAGAGCTGCAATGATCTTTTAAGAAGACAGAAAAAACTATGTGCATAGGAACAATCAAACAAGGAAATGAAAAAAATCTATCCATTTGGCATTGAGAAATTCTCTTGAATGACGTTAAGAGGAAAGGATTCAAGGACAAACCACGTTGGAGAGGGAGAAGGGACATAAGTACAAACTTTGGTCTTGACAATAGGAAATCACAAAAACTTAAAGAAAACCTACGACTCGAAGATAAATACTAAAAAGATTTTTTTTTAACCCCCACAATTCTATGCGTTAACACTTCTATCCTCTTCTACCCAGACTTTCAACTTCATAATTAACTGGTTGGCTTCCTCTAAGTTGAGATTCTGAGTTCGTCTTAATTCTTTCTTGAGTAACTTTTTTTTCTTTCTTTCCTTCCTTAGTTCTTCTAAGGCACTAATTAATTATGATTTGAGATCGACTTTGCCTTCTTCTTTTGAACTATCAGAGTTTCTTGTTTTAATTTCCTTATCCATAAACAATACCTTTTCTGAATCACTGTCGGTTTCATCATCTTCACTAGATGAGGAACTGTCTTTTCTTGAGTATAGACTTTTCTTAAAGGATTTCTTTTTGTTTTTCCAGTTTCCCTTTTGATGTCTCTTTTCTTTCTTGGTCTCTTCCTCTTCATCACTATCTGAATTTCTAGAATAAGGACACTTATTTGAAAAATGACCAATTTTACCACAATTAAAACATTTCAACGAAAGCTTACCTTTATATTTACATTTTCCCTTTTGCAACTTTCTTACGAAGTTTGCCATTTCTTCATCTTCTTTTGAATCATCGTTGCAACTATATTCTGAATTTGGCTTGTGCTTTCTCTTTTCCTTGTCATCTTGGATGCTTTGAATGCTGCTTCCTTTGTAACTGGATTTTCCTATTGTGTTCTCATTTCATAGGATGTGAATATTCCATGTAGCTCATTCATGTTTATCGAATCCATATCTGTTCTTTATTTTAGTGCTGATATCTTAGGATCCAATCTCATTGGAAGAGATCTCAGTACTTTTTGAAGAATTATAAATTCATCAACTTATTCTCCCAGTCCTTTAATTGCATTCACTATTTCATCAACTCGTAAAAAGTAAGTTGCAATATTTTCATCTTCCTTCATCTTCAGCTATTCAAATTTTCCTTTGTAAGTTTGAAGCTTTTCTTCCTTGACTTTGGTGTCTCCTTCATAAACATTCTGAAGTTTGTCCCATATCTCCTTTGCGGAGTCACAATGCATAACTTTGACATATATTGAATCAACCAGACCATTCAGGATGACATTTTTGTCTTTCAAATTATTTTCTTCAAGTTTATTTCCATTTTTATATTTTGGAGGAATGATTGGTGCTTTGTATCCATCTACCATCGATCACCAAACATCAAATCCCCGTGCTTGTACATATGTTTTCATCCTTCTTCTCTAGATTGCATAGTTCTATCCATCAAACTGTGGTATTCCATTTTTATACATACCATTACTCTCCATGATCTTCCTTCCAATGGTTAAACTATTTCCTAAAGGAACCTTGCTCTGATACCAATTTCTAGATTATTGAGAGGGGGGGTGAATAAGTAATGAACAATTATACCATTTATTAATTTTTAAAACCACAATGTATATTCCTTTAACTAATTCAACCATGTTCATTTTTTTATCATCAATATATTACCATATCATAAAAATTAACATCCATCAGTGCATAATAAATAATAACAAACACATCCAAACAATGCACAGTAAACCAATATTTACATGGAAACCCACTGCAGGAGAAAACCAAAGAATGTGTTTCTTATATGTATTCAAGGAAGCACCAAATTCCAATTCTCCAGCTCCAACTGGAAGGAGGCTCCAACCCCCTAGTTTCTCAGGCTACAACATGAGGGAAGCTCCAACTCCCCATTTTTTTGGCTACAACCAGAAGTAGGCTACAACCCCTTGTGTTCTTTGGCTAAAACCAAATGGTGGCTACAACCACCTAGTTCTCATGCTCCAACCTGAAGGAAGATCCAACTCCCCGATTCTCCGACACCAACCGGAAGGAGGCTACAACCCCCTTTCCTTGCTCCGTCCAACTGCCCTGAAATATAAGTGTCAAATGATGAAACCATTGCCACACTATCCTTGTGAGATATACCACTGTAAACTTGTACCAATTTGAGCCAACAACCTGTAACCAACTTGTACCAAAAAAACTGTACCAACACATGTACGAAACCTGTACCAAACAAACTGTACCAACACTTGCACCAAACCTTTACCAAACAAACTGTACCAACACCTGTACCAAACTTGTACTGATAAATTCAATATCAACCTATCCTCTCTATCAAATCAGATCTGATCTCATGGATCTCATTCTCATGGTCACAATAACAAGCCTCAACCCAACATCATTAATATATTTCTCACATACAAAACATGAATACCAATATCCATATGCCAAATACCAACAAAAAAATACCAATTGTATCC
>JZKD02S2441217.1:23287-37523 GCA_000966675.3 Picea glauca
AAACATTCATAAAATTTACATTCACATAGTAGATCGCATCATATCCATCATTATCCAAATATATTTAAACATTCATAAAGGTTCATACGTCTTAAAAGTTTAAGTGTATCATTTACTAGTTTCACTGTGAATAGAAAATAAAAGTGTAGGCCTCAGGTAATCCTAGATATCTAAGTCAAAAGGTGGTGTTACATACACCCAACCTTTGAGAAACATATTCTCGAGGTGGTAAAAAAAGTGAGGGATAGTCTCGTCGTAATGTCTCAACATCTTCCCAAGTAGTATATCCTGGACTATACTTGTCCCACTGGACCTTAACTTGGTCTACCTGACGGTTCTTGAGCTGTCAGACTCTACGGTCCAATATGCATAACGGTTCTACCGTGAGAGTTCCCACGTCCGATACCTGCAATTCCTTCCAATTTAGTTTATGTGATTCATCAGCAACATAATGACGTAAAACAAATACATGAAAAATATTATGAGTTTTATGCAAGTGGGGTGGCGGTACATGATGATAGACAACGGGTCAAATTTTCATCAAACTTTTCTTTAGTCTCACATGACTAGTTTTGGATTAGTCAACAACCCTAACTTGAAATAATCATAACTATGTACATGTAATTAATAAAGATATGAAAATAGTACACAATGTTCTTCAATGTGTTTTATGTAATTCCTCTAGGTTTCACTACTTGGAACCTCCTCATAAAAGTATTTATAGAAAAAATGGCATACCTTGTTGAATTCTGGCTTATTCTAGAGAGGAAACTTGTAGAGCGTGCCCTGCACATAATATTTGTTGTATGGATATGAAAATTTTACAAAGAATACTACAGAATGTAAGCTAACCAACACATTTTCCCTTTCCTAAGTTGTATATTCTATGAATAAGTTATGCCTTTTTTACCCGAAACACTTGGTTTAGACTAGTTTCAGGACTAGCCATAAACCCTATTTTACACGGAGTGTAACTCCAAAAATACAACGACCCACAAGATGAATTTTGTACCATAGATACTTGGATATGTTTTATCAATGTCCTATCAATTTCATGGTCTGAATCATTCTAGAAAAAATATTTTTACGAAAATGGTGAGATGACCTGTAAATGACATACCTGAGAAAGCATCATCAAAATAATTTATCCTCCCTTGAATTTCGGCCTTCTTTACTGCACCTTCTCTCTGAAATTGATTTTAGATATCCTTTGGTTACCTTAGTCACCTGTAGATATTCAATATTCTCAAGTGTGATAAAAATGAGAGAGCCTTGCCTCTTATTTATACTTTCATGTAGCTTCCTAAAGGGGTTACCTTTTAACCATCTTAACCCACTTTCCTTATTTTAGGGTTAACCAACTTCTAACCACTTGTCCAATTANTAATTTATCCATTAAATTTATTATTTAAATAATTTATTTTGTATCCACTTTGACTTATAGTACACTCATCACTTCACTTTACCTTAAGGGGTTACCTTCTAACCATCTTAAACCATTTTCCTTATTTTAGGGCTAACCCACTTCTAACCACTTGTCAACTTAGTAATTTCTCCATTAACTTTATTATTTAAATAATTTCTTTTGTATTCACTTTGAATTATAGGACACTCATCACTTCACTTTATTATTTACCTTCTAAAAAACTCTTAAACCACTTTTACTACTTTGACCTTTTGGGGTTTCTAGATGACTCGCGAGGGTTCTCCAACTTCACATGTCCATAAATCTCTAACCATGAGGAGTTATGTGACGTTCCACATAACAATGGAAATGGAATGACATGTACTATCAATATATAATAGTATTTCCTTCAAATATATCAAAAATCATACTATTATCCATCAAACAAACTTGGGTCCATTACCCAAACCTGAGTTCTCCAACTTCTCATGGCCATAACTCTCTAACCGTGAGGAGTTATGTGACATTCCACATACCACCAGGAATGGAATGAAATGTACTATCCATCTAGAATAATATTACCATCAAATATATTAAAACACATACCATAATACATGAAACAACCTTGGGTACATTACCCAAACCTTTGTGCTACCAGAATTCACTACCGTACATTCTCCAAGGGTTGACATCAATCACTAAGGGTTGACATCAATCTACAATATCACTCTCGAATGGTTGACATCAATGAAAAAAAACAATCCATACCAACTATCCATCAACCTAAGCCAACTTTCTGACAATCTCCCCCTTTGGCATTGATGGAAACACCAACATTGATCGCAACAATTAGTCATGATAACATTCATGATTATACTCCTCATCAATGTTTGTATCTCTCCCCCTTTGACATCAATGGAAAAGGGTATATCCCTTTGGGGCCGCTCTCCCTGACTGAACTCTCCTTGGGGTGCTCCCCCTGTCTACATGCCTTTAATTTTTCTTTGTGTTTATAAGCCTTTGATTACTCTCTCTCCCTTCATATGAATAATATCTCCCCATTTCACAAAGGGTATCACTCTGAAGTCATATCGCTCATTCTTCCCTTGTGACAATCACTTCCCTTGGAAACATGCCTCTATGCTCTCTCTCCAAGCATTTACCTTTGCATCTGATAAATCTCTCTCCCTTTGTCCTATTTATTGTGTTTCCTCATGTACATCTAAGACATATAAGATAAGCATTCAAAAGCATTAATTTTGGAGAAGAAATTACTCTTAGTCTCTAGCGAAGATACTCAAGGGCTTCCTGTGGAAGCGGTTTTGTAAATATGTATTCCACCTGTTCTTTTGTTCCCACATATTCAACTCTGACATTCTTCTCTATAACCCATTCTCGTAGAAAGTGATACTTTATTGGAATGTGCTTCATCTTGGAGTGCATCACCGGGTTCTTTGAGATATTGGTGGCGCTTGTATTATCACAATAGATTGGAATGGGCTCATCATACTCAACCTATATATCTGTCAAAGTTTTTTCATCCATAGAACTTGTGTACAACATGTTTTTGCTGCAATATACTATGCCTCGACTGTATATAAGGATATTGATGATTGTTTCTTGCTTAGCTAAGATAGTAAACACTCACCCAAGTAGAACGTTGCTCCACTGATGCTTCATCGGTCATCAATGCAACCTGCCCAATCTGCATCTGTGTAGGCAATAAGTGATAGATCATTTCCTTTTGGATACCATAATCCAAAATCTTATGTTCCTTTGAGATATCTAAAAGTCCTCTTCACTACTAATACATGTGATTCCTTTGGTGCTGCTTGAAATCATGCCACCTGTCAAACTGCCTGCATTACATCTAGTGTAGATGATGTCAAATATAGTAAGCTCCCAATCATGGACCTGCATTGCCTATGGTCTGTAGACTTTGAATCATCATCTATTCTCAACTTTTAACTGGTTTGCATAGGAGTGGTAACTGGTTTGCAATCTTCCATTCCAAACCTCTTTAGCATTTCTATGATATACTTAGTTTGAGAAATAAAAATTCCTTGGTTTCTTTGACATATTTGAAGACCCAAAAATAAGGATAGTTCTCCAAGTAATGACATTTCAAATTCATTATTCATATCCTTTTCAAATTTATGGCTTAACCTGTCATTAGTACTTCCAAAACAATATTATCAACATAAATTTCAATTAATAAAATATTACCTTGAGTTACCTTGATGTAGAGGTTGTTGTCTGCACTTCCTTTCCATATTTCATAGGGAGTTTTGTCATTGTTGTTTCTGAGCATTACTCTGTTTTGAATGTGAACTGATGTATCCACTACATGTGTCCTAAACATATCTGTCAATTTGGAATCCATTAGCATTGTTTGAGCCATTTTCTGTGTAGTTATCATCCATTATTATAATGTTCTTTTGTCTCTGAACCACTCTCTGAACCAATATATGAATCCATGCTCTAGTCCACTTTCATATATCTGTCTAAACCAACTAAGTGTTCTTATGAATCCATCTATGTCCATACTGTCCAAGACTCTACTTGAAAAACTATCCATAATGCTGACTCATTTATCACTATACTATCATGAAGTCTTGATTAATCTATCAAACTGTACTTCTGCTAACTGACTTCTCTAAATCTGTCTTCTCAAACTCTGCAAGATTCTCAAAGGATGGTTCTTTGTTCTGTCACAGCTATCGCATAGACTCCCCTTGTATAATATTCATATTACTTGGGATTCTCTAAGCTGGATGGATCATAACTATTCCTTCTCTGATGTGTATTCATCATCATCTTCATTGGTAGATTCATCATCATCTTCATTGGTAGATTCATTATCTCTCTGAGCTCTGACTTCTTTATTTCTGTCTGTGGATTCATATTTCACTACAATTCCTGAAAGTACAATCTCTTGAACCTGTTCCTTATTAACCTGTCCTTCCTTTCTTTCAGTTATTTTCCAAACCTTTATGTATCTGACATCTTTCCTTTTCTCTGTATAATTTTGTTCATCTCATTTTATTGCCAATCCTGCGATCTGGTACATGGTATTTGTTCACCTGTCCTTCCTTTCTTTCAGTTATTTTCCAAACCTTTATGTATCTGACATCTTTCCTTTTCTCTGTATAATTTTGTTCATCTCATTTTATTGCCAATCTTGCGATCTGGTACATGGTATTTGTTCACCTGTTCTTCCTGTTTTCTTATCCATACTTTCTTATATCTGATATCAATGTTCTCTTTTATGGAAGTATCGATAATGATTCTACAATCATTGGCTATGTGTCCATAGTTATGACATTTGTAACACTCAATGTTACGTGCGACCACATAGGCACTTCTTTCTTGAACATTTCTTTTATTATCCCTGCAATCAACAACCTTATGTCCAAAGTTAGTACAATAAAAAAAATGACCATAAAATAAATTTGCATACCTGGGAGTGAATGATCTTCTTTGTGGTGTAGTCCTTATGAATTTTTTCCTTAACTGATCATGATCATGATTGAATCTTCTTTGTGGCTTGAACATCTATGCTCTTCTTGAATATGTATCTTCAATATTTTTCTTAGATTCTAGTTGAACATGATTCATTCCTTTGAGTACTTTTGCATAACTCTTTATGTTTTCTTCATTCTTCTTTTCTAGCAACCTACAATGCTTCTCTTCATTCTCTATAACTGATGTGGATGTTTCTGTCTCTTCAACATTCTTGTTGAGTTGGATGATTTTAGTTCTCAATGTGACAACTTCTTCTTCAATCCTCTCAACCTCTTCTTCTTTATTCATTATCTGAGACTTCTTGGTTGTAGTCTTTGCCCTTTTTGAACTATCATATCTTATAACAACTGATAGCCAAATATAATGTCCCTATTCCTGTAAAAATACTTTCATCCTTATGATCCACATCTCATACTTCAAACCATTCTGACCATTAAACATTGGTACTCCATTCTCAAAATAATCCATGATCTCCTTCGAGTGGTTAAACTGTTTCCTGAAGGAACCGACACTGATACCAATTGTTGGATTACTGAGAGGGGGGTGAATCAGTAATAGAGAAATTTAATCCTTTTTAACCATATAATCCAAGTGTTGTATCAATGTAGCATTATCATCCAATAAATACAGAGTAAATAATCAATGAACACATGAACAATCATACACATACATAGTACAACAATGTTTTACGTGGAAACCCAAAGTGGGAAAAAACCATGGAATGATTTTTCTTATATGTATTGAAGAATTACATTCATTGGAAGCACCAACTTCTTTTTTTTTCCAGCTGCAACTGGAAGGAGGCTCCAACACCCTAGTTTCTCAAGATACAGAGGGAATTTCCAACTCCCCAATTCTCTGGTTACAACTAGAAGGAGGCTACAACCCCCTATGTTCTCCGGCTACAACCAAAATATGGATACAACCACCTTTCCTTGCCCCATCCAACTTCCTTGAAGTATAAGTAGAATGATGGAACCACTATCACACTATCACTGTGAGATATACTGATGTAAACTTGTACCAATAAACCTACACCAAACAACCTGTACCAATAACCTGAACCATGCATCAACCTGTAATCAACATGTACCATAAACAAGTGGATCAACCATGCACCAACCTATACCAAACAACCTGTAATCAACCTGTACCATAAACAAGTGCATCAACCATGCACCAACCTGTACCTCAACCTGTACCATGAACACGTGCATCAACCATGTACCAAACCTGTACAAATAACATGTCACAACAACATGTCCAAACAACCTATTACAACAACTTGTCTCATTAATCTTATCAACCAAATCATATCTACTCACCAAGATCAATCACCAATACAACTCTCAAAGATGTGCATCAACCAAGCATAACACAACAACTCATAATCATCACCAAGATCAATAGGTGCTTCTAATAATATGAGTATGCTATATCATCCATAAACCATGTGTCAACAATACTACTAACAAGTGCCTCCAACCATGTGCCACGTATG
Source organism: Picea glauca (assembly GCA_000966675.3). Classification (NCBI taxonomy): domain Eukaryota; kingdom Viridiplantae; phylum Streptophyta; class Pinopsida; order Pinales; family Pinaceae; genus Picea; species Picea glauca. The sequence goes on from JZKD02S2441217.1 coordinate 29,719, forward strand.
TACCAATCATGTATCACCTACTCATCAACTATGACTCATCAAGATGTACCAACATCATAAACTATACACCTCATGTATGTGCCAACTCATCAACTACTTGTTTCAACCATGTACCCAACATGTACCTCAACCAAAAGCCCTCATCAATTTCATCATCCAAAAATGATTTGTAACTCTGTAATATACCTGGTATATATGATCACATACCTGCAAACATTCCTTAACTTTAACAACACGAGACTATCATTTTCATCAAACTTTTCTTTAGTCTCACATGACTAGTTTTGGATTAGTCAACAACCCTAACTTGAAATAATCATAACTATGTACCTGTAATGAATAAATATATGAAAATAGTATGCAATTTTCTTCAGTGTGTTTTATGCAATTCCTCCAGGTTTCACTACTTTGAACCTCTCATTAAAGGAGTTATAGAAAAAATGGCATACCTTGTTGAATTCTGGCTTATTCTAGAGAGCAAACTTGTAGAGTGTGCCCCAGACATAATATTTGTTGTATGGATCTGAAATTTTTATAAAGAATACTATAGACTGTACGCTAACCAACACATTTGGCCTTACCTAATTTGGATCTTCTATGAAGAAGTTATGACGTTTTTACCCGAAACACATGTTTTAGACTAGTTTCAGGACTAGCCACAAACCCTATTTTACACGGAGTGTAACTCCAAAAATAAAATGACCCACAAGCTGAAATTCATACCAATGATACTTGGATATGTCTTTTCAATGGCATATCAATTTCACGATCTGAATCATTCTAGAAAAAATGTTATTTCAAAAATGGTGAGATGGCCTGTAAATAACATACCTTATAAAGCATCATCAAAATAATTTATCTTCCCTTGAATTTAAGCTTTCTTTACTTCACCTTCTCTCTAAAATTTGGCTTAAATATCATTTGGTTACCTCAGTAACCTGTATATATTCAATATTCTAAAGTGTCATAAAAATGAGAAATCCTTTCCTCTTATTTATACTTTCATGTAGCTTCCTCAAGGGGTTACCTTTTAACCATCTTAACCCACTTTCCTTATTTTAGGGTTAACCAACTTCTAACCACTTGTCCAATTACTAATTTATCCATTAAATTTATTATTTAAATAATTTATGTTGTATCCATTTTGACTTATAGTACACTCATCACTTCACTTTACCTCAAGGGGTTACCTTCTAACCATCTTAAACCACTTTCCTTATTTTAGGTCTAACCCACTTCTAACCACTTGTAAACTTAGTAATTTCTCCATTAAATTTATTATTTAAATAATTTATTTTGTGTTCACTTTGAATTATAGTACACTCATCACTTCAGTTTATTATTTACCTTCTAAAAAACTCTTAAACCACTTTGACTGCTTTGACCTTTTGGGGCTTCTAGATGACTCATTAGGGTTCTCCAACTTCACATGGCCATAAATCTCTAACCATGAGGAGTTATGTGACGTTCCACATGCCACTGGAAATAGAATGACATGTACTATCAATATAGAATATTATTTCCTTCAAATATATCAAAACTCATACCATTATCCATCAAACAAACTTGGGTCCATTACCCAAACCTGGGTTCTCCAACTTATCATGGCCATAACTCTCTAACCGTGAGGAATTATGTGATGTTCCACATACCACCGGAAATGGAATGACATGTACTATCCATATAGAATATTATTACCTTCAAATATATTAAAAATCATACCATAATACATGAAACAAACTTGCGTCCATTACCCAAACCTTTGTGCTACCAGACTTTCTCCAAGGGTTGACATGAATTACTAAGGGTTGGAATCAATATAAAATATCACTCTCCAATGGTTGACATCAATGAAAAACAAAAATCCATCAACCTAAGCCAATTTTCTGACAACCTTTTCTCACACATCTCAAGTTTTTTGGTTGTGATGCATATGTTCATATTCCAATGAAAAACAGGAGTAAGATAGATAAGAAGGATGAAAAGTGTATCTTTATTGGATATAAAGATGGTTTCAATGGTTACAAGATTTAGAACCCGGAAACTAAGAAGGTAGTGTATATCCGAGATGTGGTATTTAGATAAATGAATGATGTTGTTAAATAGGAAGTCCTACCAAATAAGGAAGAATCATAGAAAATAGAGTTTGATTTAAAGGATGATAAATAAGACTCTATAGAAGAACATGAATCAAAAGAAGAAGATCCTCATACTCCAGTATTGAGGAGATTGGTTCGATAAAGAAGGATACCAGAAATATATTTTCCATCTGATTTATGTTCAAATTTTGTTTTTTCTATTATTGATGATGATCCTAGAACTGTGAGGGAGGGAGTGGGTTCAGAGGATGGAAATATCTGAAAAAAGGCCATGGACGAAGAAATGGAAGCCTTGGATAAGAATGAGGCTTAGGATCTAGTGGAGTTGTTGGCTTGAAGAAATTCTGTTGACAACAAATGGGTTTTAAAAAGAAGCTTAATGCAGAAGGAAAAGTGGAGAAATACAAAACTCGGTTAGTAGAAAAGGGTTATTCCCAGGTTGAGGGAATTGATTTTGGTGATATTTTTTCTCTTGTTTCCAGGTTAGCCTCTATAAGATATCTGTTGTTTGTTGTTGTTGCATTTGATTTTGAAGTAGAACAGATGGATGTGAAAAAAACATTCCTACATGGGGATATAGAAGAAGAAATCTATATGAAGCAGCCAGAAGGATTTGTTGTGAAGGGAAAGAAAAAGCTGGTATGCAAGATGAAAAATTCCATGTATGGTTTAATTCAATCACCAAGGATATGGTATCAAAAAATTGATACTTATATGCTGGGAATTGGCTTCACAAGAAGTAAAGAGGATCACTGTGTGTATTTTAAATTAATTGGTGATCATTTGATTTATTTGGTATTGTATGTGGATGACATGTTACTGATAGGAAACAACAAGGAGATTATCCAGGATGTGAAAAATCAGTGGTCCTCTAAATTTGACATGAAGGATCTCGATGCTTCAAATTTCATTTTGGTCATGGAAATTAAAAGATATCGGAAAAAGAGGAAACTTTGATTAAATACGAGAAAATATGTCAAGATAATATTGCAGAGGATTAATATGAAAGAATGTAAACCGGTCAAGGTTCATATTCCTATTTGGTGTAAATTTATTTGCAGATTAGTGTCCCAAGACACATGAAGAGGAGGAGGACATGTCTCGTGTTCCATATGTGAGTGAAGTTGGGATTTTGATGTATGCAATGGTCTGTACTAGACTGGACATTTCACATGCAGTGGGAGTTTTGAGCAGGAATATGTCAAAACTAGGGAAGGAGCATTGAACAATAGTAAAAAGGGTTTTCAATTATTTGTGTGGCACTGCTAGCTATAGATTTTTCTACCAAGGAAGACCGGGATTGGACAGAGTGTTGGATATACATGGATTTGTAGATGCAGACTAGGTTGGAGATGTAGATCGTAGGAGATATACAAGTGGGTATGTGTTTAACTTGTTTGTAGGAGTAATAAATTGGATGAGCAAAAGACAGGTTGTAGTGGCACTTTCAACTACAGAAGTTGAATACATGGAATCCACTCATGCAAGTAAGGAAGAAATATGGTTACAAAGATTGTGTTCAAGTATTAGGTTGGTAAAACAAGATGTAAGGATAGATTGTGACAGTTAGACTGCAATTTTTCTGGTGAAGAACCCAACTTATCATTCAAATACAAAGCATATTGATATTCAATATCACTTTGTGAGATACATGGTTGAAGAAAAGAAAGTGTTGCAGATGAAGGTGGACACTTTGAAGAATGTTGCAGATTCATTAACAAAATCTATGAGCACCGAGAAGTTCTCTTGGTGTAGAGGATCCATGGGCATTGTTACCCTGGATTGTGGACTATGTAACCCTGTAACCCCCTATATGAAAATAAAACAATAAGTGGGAGAATGTTCGGTATGTGTTATATTCTTTGTATGAATTTTTTTCCTCGGGAAACGTGTCACATTTTTTGCTCGTTTTTCGTGTTGCCTCAATTTTCGTGTCCATTGTTGGGTAGTTTTTTGACACATGGTTTTTTCCGATGGTTTTCTATTTTCGGTTAAGAAATTAGGGTTGTTGACTAATCCAAGTCATTGAGCTAGGGTTTTGGATGTCGCTGGCTCCTATATGTATATTTTATTGTAAACAATCTATCACTATGAATGAATATAAAATATGTTGGTTTCCAATTTGGGTTTTCAGGGGAAACATATTTGTGTAATGTTTGTATTTGCCATTGTATCTTTTCTATTCTTTTACTGAAAATCTATTTGCACTAAATATTGTACAAGGTTAAAATCTACAACCTAATATTGGTATTGCAAGTGTTGAGTGAACATCACTTGTATGCCAAGCTTAGTAAGTGTTCATTTTACCAAGAATAGATCCATTACTTGGGACACATTATTTCAGAACAATATATAGAAGTGGATCCATAGAATATTGAAGCCATTAGAGGATGGCCAACACCCAAGAATGTCTCAGAAGTCATATCTTTTATGGGATTAGCTAGTTACTATCGAATATTTAAAGTAGGTTTCTCTAAGATTGTTCATCCCATCACTTCTTTGCAAAAGAAAGGAATTAAATTTGAATGGACAGTTGAGTGTGAAGAGAACTTTAATTTTTTGAAAGAATTACTTACTAGTCCTACTATTTTAAATATTGTTGACCCAAATGAAAGTTTTATGGTATGTACAAATGCATGCAAGGAAGGACTTGGTGGAGTCCTTACTCAAAATGGACATGTCATTGGTTATGAGTGCAAAAAGATTCAAGAACATGAGAGGAACTATGCCACACATGAATTGGAACTTGCTTCCATTATTCACGCACTGAAGATGTGGATGGATTACCTCATGGGTAAGAGATTTGAATTAAGAATAGACCATAGTGGTCTGAAATATCTTTCTGAACAACCAACTTTGAATGCCAGGAAAACGAGATGGATGGAATTTTTAAGTGAATACGATTTTGAAGTCAATCATATCAAAGGAAAATAAAATAATTATTTTGATGCACTTAGTAGAAGAGTACATCTCATGCATGCTACAACCATTAGTATGAATCAATTAAATTTGAATTTGAGAATTTTAGATGTTGTTGAGAATTACCTACAGGTAAAATAAATATTACAATAGGGAAATGTACAACAAAAAAATAACGAATATGAGATGAGTGAAGGTGAATTACTCATGCATAAAAATATAATTTATGTTCCTAGTTCCGGAGAACTTAGGAATATGGTATTAAAAGAAATGCATAATTTTCTATATGCCAGACATCTCGGCTACCATAAAACAATTGCAGCAGTAAGAAGCCAATTCTTTTGGCTAGGAATGAAGAGATGTTTCTCATTACATTGCCAGATGTATGGAATGTTAGAGAGTGAAGGCTGAGCATAGGCACCTAACATGGTTGCTACAACCATTACCAATTACAGAGAAAAAATGGGAAATGGTAACCATTGATTTTATAACTAAATTTCCCAGGACATCAAGACAACATGATTCAATCATGGTAGTGGTTGATAAATTGACAAACGTTGTTCATTTTGTTCCTATAAAAATGATTTGTACAACAACTAATATTGCAGAAACTTACATAAGGGAGATTGTTAGGTTGCATGGGATACCTAAGGAAAATGTTTCAGATAGAGATACAAATTTTACTTCAAATTTCTGGAGGGGATTTTTTAAAGGATTTTGTACAAATATGAACTTTAGCACAACATACCATCCACAGTCAAATGGGCAGACATAAAGAGTCAACCAAGTAATTGAAGACATGTTGAGAATGTATGTGATGGATAAACCATCTAAGTGGGAATATTACTTGCACTTTGTTGAGTTTGTCCATAATAATGGGTATTAATTTTCATTGAAAATGAGCCCATTTGAAGCTTTGTATGGTAGGAAATGCAATACTCCAGTGACTTGGGACAACCCAGTAGATAGAGTGGTACTTGCGCCAGAATTTCTCAAGGATATGGAAGACTAGATGGTTAGAATTAAGCATAATTTAAAGGCATCTCAAGATAGATAGAATTTTTTTGCATAAAAGAATAGGACAACTAGAGAATTTAAAGTGCATGAGCATGTGCTTTTAAAAGTGAATCCCGAGAAAATTTGTTTGAAGTTGGGTAGTTGTACAAAGCACATGTATGCATCCAGATTCTATGGTCCATTTGAGATATTAGATAGAATAGGGTCAATTGCATACATACTTGAATTGTTTGCTGCCATGAATGTGCATAATGTATTTCATGTATCTTTGCTAAATAAATGTGTACATGATCCTAACCATGTTATTTATTAGGATCTGATTTGGGTAGAGACCAAAGGACACTTTTAGATCCAGTCAATGCGAATATTGGACAGAAAAGTCCAAATGCTCCAGAATCAAGTTATAGAGTTGGTAAAAGTCCAGTGGACCTGCTACAGTCCTGAAGATGATACTTGGGAGAATGACTATGCCATGCGGGAAATGTACCAGCAAATTTTTGATAAATTTTGAAATTTTGATTTTTGTTTTGTATATGCACTGTGGACAATGCCAAAACAAGAGGGAGGGGAATGCAATACTCAGATTTTGATCCCCGTATTAAATAATGTATTTTTTTAATTTATGAAAGGCCATAGTTCCCAAACAATTGAAAGAGTCCAGTGTGCCTAGGAAATGTAATGTTTTGATCATTATTTATAATAAATACATCACTGGCTACTAGACAGACAAGGACAAGAGTTATAGGGGGCTATGATTCCGCAAGAGAGGGGGCTTGAGGGGATAAGTGTTTATTTTATATTTTTTATTTACCCATTTTTGTTTTAATGGAGAATATCAGTTACATGAGCTTCGTAGGGGAAATCCATGTGGTTCTCTAATTCCAAGAATTATATAAACCCATATTTGGTCTATTTGGGGGTTCACTCATACACTCACTCACTCACTTAGTGTTAATTTTTCATTGTTCACACTCTTCATTATGTTATTTTTCCATTCATTATTTCTCCCACTCTTCATTCTTCATTCCTTTTTGTAACACCCCTGTTTCCCCCAGTCTGTAAAAATAACTATATTGGCCAAAAACTTTGGCAAACTCCAAAATGTGAATGTGTGATTTGATGGACCCTGTATAAAGGGTCGATGAATGTAAATAATGTGTGAATATATGTTTCATGACTGTTGGGAGGGGGATGTTCTGAAAAAGAGACCACGATGGCTGATGAAAGGTGGTGGAAGGCACTTGGAATGGTGGTGTTAACTTCCACCGAACCAATACCGTATTGGTCTTTACTGGCTCAAAGACCAAAGCCACTCTCTGGCCCTCGAATGAATTACTTGCCAGGATGGTAGGTGGGGAGGCTCTTCATGAGTTAATGAGGGGATGGGAGTGAATCGCCCATCCGTAAAAGCCCTCAGACCTGACCATTGCAGGGGAATTCGCGCCACATGCGACCTTGAAGGACAAAGAAAGAAAGGAAGTGGGGGGAGAGGGAGTGCACAACAAGAATCGTAGAAGGAGAACCAAAGAAACTCTGGAAAATACAACGAATCTTGAGCAGAGGAGAAGGAGAGTAACCTTCATCCTTGACTTCCGACGAGAGGGAAGTAGGAGACTGAGTCTCAAAGCCTCATGGTCTAGCTTGAGGGTGGCTAGTGGTAAATCCGTTGGGAGTCACTCAGCCTACGGTTGGGTGGAAACGAGCACCCCTCTCAGCACTTGCGTTACACCTAGTGTTTTCTGATAAGTATTTATGTCCTGTATCTTAAAT
>JZKD02S2441217.1:46600-58843 GCA_000966675.3 Picea glauca
ATATATATATATATATATATATCGGCGTTTCATAGTTTTGGATCCTGGAAACTCAAGTGCGAGACCTCTTGTCCTCGCATATCATGAAATCCCAACTTGAAAAACCTCGAAATGAACTTAGCGTTATATATATATCGACGTTTTGGAGTTTCGGCTCTTGGAAACTCAAGTGCGAGACCTCTTGTCCTCACATATCGTGAAATCCTGGTACTCGAAGTCTGGGTAGGTGAAATCCCAAAGTGGCTTGATGTGAATAGGGTTTCGGGGTTTGAAGAGTCGAAGAACTCGACTCCCTTGCAGTTTGAACTCCTGAATTTCAAAGTCGTGAAATGTTAAAGGCGCCTCTTGGCTTAGCCCAGGGTCACAACCGATGGGCACATGGAAGTGAATCCCACACTTGGTGCGTGAATTGTACACGACGGATTTTCAACGAAAGAACCAGTGAATTGGTTTGGTGAAGGTATCGATTGGAAGACCTAGCCTACACTAGAACCTCATAGGAATTCCAAAACTCTTCCCCTCGATAATGAAGGAGAAGAAAAAAGCTAAAAATCTTAGTTCCCGTAGTGGGTGTGTTATAATTTTGATCTTGTCTTGGAAAAGAAAAAAAAATTGTGGAGAGGAGCCATGGTTTGGTTGGAAGTAATGACTACTTGTGTATCACATCCATGAATCAATGTCTGCATGTCTAAGATGCCTTGGCATTCGTTAAGTTTTTCCCATACTTGTAAATCCTAAAAGTCCCAACATGGAGATTCTTGACCAGATGCAGTGAATCCCTGGAAGGAGGTGGACAGCCTGAGGGACTAAGTGGCAGAGAAGTGGGTCCATTCTCTTGGGTTGTGAAGGCTAGGAAAAAGAGAGCTAGCATACTTTGGTTTGTTGTGTGTGTTGAGAATCTTGTGAGAGATTGAGTTCTAACCGGTTTGTGAAGCTCAGTGACACTCTGTAACCGTCCTTGTGGATTCATAGTCCTAGCTCGGGAGTGACATTTCTATTGAGACTTGGAACAACAGTTTCTATCGTTGGGTGGAACGTCCTTGGTCTATATCCAATTGGTGATTCATTTCATTAAAGATAAGGTCTCTTTGTCATGCTTTCATTTACCTGTATATTTATTTTCACTGTGTATTTATTTATCTATGAAACTTGTATCTATGATATACATGCTTGTTGGTTATTGTTGTGCATGGCATATGGTTCATTTGTTTTACGTTGTAGCATGACTCTTGATCTATGCATGTGATTATTTCATGTGTCTTTGTTAATTAAAAGTTTATCAGAAATTGAAATTAGTTCAAAAGTGATTTTTGAGTTAGGGTGCCCATCATGGGGGTGGCTAGGTATGCTACAAGTGCACACTAGAATAAAGTTGTAGAATAGTTGTTATGAATGAATGAATGAATGGATGGATATGATGAATACTATAATAAAATACACGGTGAATTAGAAATAGAAGTAAGAAGAACAACCCCAATCCCTTCCATGACTGTAGACACCTACGTCATGTAGTCACCCATAAACCATCTCGGGTGAGACTACTTGTTCACTATGTTCACAGTGTAGCCTTTTAGTTTACCATAAGGGTCGATGGTGATAAGGGTTTTGTTGGAGAACTAAGGTATAACCCAGGTCAGCCCATACATCCAACAAATGGTTTCATTGCCGGATAGAAATCAGAAGGAGATACAAGAAAGGTTTTGGTGAAGAAGATGCAGTAGTAAAAGGGGATGTTCACGCCATGGAATCCTACGAAGAAATATATTGAGATATCGTTGGAGAAAAAGAAGTTGGAGTTCGCGTAGAAAGATGATAAGGTTTCTAGGTATACACCGCACTAGTGTTGGGCCCTTCATTTTTGGGAAAGAATTGCAAGTTTTGATTAAGCACGAGTTGCGAAAATTGCATCAAAGGCTAGAAGAAAGAGTAACATAAAGAAGTTGCGGAAGTCAGCGCAACACCAGCTAAGCAACACAAAGTTGCAACAAAACAAGAAAGTGAGCAAGCCGAGCAAGAAGACATAACCCAACTATATATAGGACTAAATATAATTGTAGAATGGTTGTTGGTTGGTTGGTTGGTTGGTTGGTTTGTTCAATTGATTTGATTAGAGTTGGGTTGAGTCACGTCTATCAGAGTTTCCCAAGGTTTGGGATTAGTTGCTTCTACTTGTTGTAAGTCGAGAAGAGTAGAGTCTGTAATGAACGAGACCTACTAGTTGGGAAATTAGAGCTTTGTGGCGGGAGCCTAGAGACAAGAGTCTGTACTAAACCTTTCTATGTAACTCCGAGTCTGTAATGAAAGAGAGATTCTGGGGATAATATGAAGAAGGACCAAATTTTCAAATATGATGTGTCTTTATATGTTTTCTTATGCATTAAAGTGTTCTTTTATGGTTTATGAGTTCTATTTAATGGTTCCATGTTTAATCACTTCTCGCAATGTAAGTAGGTTCAATTCTTGTAGTTAGATGTTTCAGATATGATGTTGTCTCTTACACAAGAATAGGAATGAGTTCCAAATGATCTATGGATTCTGTTTAGTCTTTTCCCTACCCTTCCCTATCTATCTGTCTCAACAACGCTTCAAGTGAGACTTCTTCTCTTTGGAGGAGATGAAAATGTTAGTGCTCTAGACTACACTGTACCTTTTGTTGGTAACCTAAGAAGGACCTTGGTCTGATCAAATTCACACCAACAAAATGGTTCCTTTGTCGAGACCTGTGTTAAAAGGGAACCTGTAGGAAGAATGCTACTGCCAATACATAGATCTGGCATTGACCAATGGTGGGAATGAAACTGTGACACCTTCATATGGAAATAAGCAAAACTAAGAAGGAAATCAGTGGGAACTATTAGGGAAGCAATCTTCTACTTAGAAAGATCAAGCGACTAGTACGAGATTTTCTTGGTTAAATTTCCGAAAGAATTTTTTCACTGGATCAAGAGGCTCCAAGAAGTCCCAGAGTTCCAGGGACAAGTCAAGAAAATATGCGCATGGGATACCGACAAGGTAGAAACACTCTAGAGGCTGGATTGCCCTGTCATGAGAGCTATGGATTTCTGGGTTAGCACCACGCTAGAGGGATATATAATTGAATTTTTCGCTGAGAACCACCAATATTTCTCGTGGGTAGAAGAAATTTTCAAGAAGGACGTAAAGGGAAGACTGTTAAGAGAAATCCCCCTGTGGATTAAGGCTTTCTTGGTGGAGGAAGGGATGTTGACTATGTCCCTGACTGAGATGGCAGTGTAAACACCCTCGCTTGGGGTAGGGTGAGATGGGGTAAGATTCATGGCATGAGAGACGGGAAGGGTTATTTGACAAATGGGGGGGAAACAACAAGGAATGGATTCAAGAGATGAGAGATCCCTGAAGAGAGCCGCCATAGTTGAGAAATGGTGGCACGGAAATATCAAGAAAGCTACAAGACAATCTGAAAAGTTGAGGAAAGAAGGAGGATCAAGAGAAATACAGGAAAGACAGATGAAAGAACTACAGAGGATGAGAAGACAAGAACAACCAAGGGTGATTTTAAGGATGGAAATTTATTTTAAAATCTAGAAGCCTTAGCGAATCTTACTAATCCTTCATATTCCAACTATAAATGATTGGCGATATTTTTGTAAAAATATTCAAATTTCTAAGGATTTTATATAGTTTTTATAAAATTTTGGCAATTTTTAAGGTAAAATAATTTTATCCTATAGAATTTGGGTGAATCATTTTTAAAATAACGAATCTCGTTTCTGGAAAAACCATGGAAAATTAGCCCATGAGTGAAATTTAGCCCCTAAAATCATCCTTGAGAATGACTGGCTAGTCAAAGATTAAACGAGAGAGAAGCAAGGAGAGAAAGAATTCCCCAGGAGGCGGGATGACAATGAGGAAACACAGAAGTAAGAGAGGAGGAAGTTGGCATGAATATTGGAGGAGAAAGAGAAGATTCAACCCCGATAATAGGAGAGATCGAGAATCCGACCGAAGAGATTGTCCCAGTGGAAGCCAACAAGACCCCCCAGATCAAAGAAATTCTCCCCAAATCTAGTGGCACCAGCACCGAATCACCCATACCCCAAGCGCCTTCTATACAAGTAGTAAGTTAGATATTACCTTCTCATGCAAGTGTTATTCCAGTACAATTAGTTAACTAGTCACAACCAGGAAGTGTGAGTATAGAGAGGATATTGGGATCCCCTGGTAGATCACAGGAAATACTGTTAGGGTTCATATTGATACAAACAAGACGATAAAAAATGGCCAGCTATGCGGGAGGTTTGATTTCCCGATACCCAGAATTTTGGGGTAAGGGAGATGAAGACGTTGAAAATCACTGGTTCTTGTGCGAAGCAATCTGGAGATCCAGAGGGACTCTGTATGCAAATAAGATGGTCAAGTTCCAAACTACCTTGAGAGGTCATGCTCTCTAGTGGTACATGAAGATCATTGAACCAATAGTGTTAGGGACGCAAGTTCAAGTGTTTACCCTTGGCCAAGTATGGACGAGGTTCATAGCAAAGTTCAAATTGCCTCAGTCAGAACAACAATCTTTGTCTGAGTTGCGTGATATCCAATAGAGGGAAGGAGAATTAGCCTGGGAGTACATCCAGAAGTTCAAAGATGCCATAGGGAGGTTGGCACATCCAATCCATGAAGAACATCAAAGGGAGTGGTAGATTCAGGGGTTGCTACCTTTGACTCGGATTTTGTTAATGCAATAATGGATAGCCATGTTAATAGATGCCTTGGAACAATCTATGAATATTGAAGCCACAGCGAGATACCCTGGGAGATTGAGAGTGACCTGACCCCCAGTAGATGTGAATATAGAGAAACTACAAGGGAATATATCAACACTTACAGAAAAGATTCAAGAGCTGACGATACCTAGGCCAAGTCGACCACAAGTTTGGTGCACTAGATGCTACACAGAAGGGCATTTGGTGAATGAATGTCCATGAGTGAGGGGATTGGGACCTCCTCAGAATATGATGATAACCCCACTAGGACCCACAAGAGGAGTTGCGCAAGTATCGTCGAACCCACCATTTCATCATCCCACCTGATATCACGCTTTCCCAGGAGGCCAAGCAACATCAACAATGGAATATTGCAAGATCTGTCAAATCCATGGGCATGGACCAAGATAGTGCCCCATCATGTAGAAATATTTGACAGTACCAAAAATAGTACACTGTGAGTTCTGCGCATCTACCACACATACTACCAATCAATCTAGAGCGTTGGATGCATTTGCAAATAGGCTAGACCAGACAACATTTAGGGTAAATGAAAACCCTCAGAGACCAAAATGAGGTCGAGAAGGTGGAGCTGGAGGAGATTTTAGAGGAGGAAGAACTGGTGGAAGAGGACTGAGAATATGCTATAACTATGATGAACAAAATCACTTGGATAGAGACTTCCCTCATCCAAGGCGACCATGGTGCTCTCACTGCAGAACCAACGGACACGCAACAGAAGACTACCCAGAGTTAATTGCAAATTGGTAAGACAGAGTATGATAGAGAGGAACTAACCTTATCAACTCAGAGATCAAGAGGATTTCTAAGGGACAATTTCCAAACCTTAACATCGTCACTCGAGGAGGAGCGAGGATAGGAGTTGATGCTGATACTTTACATCAGATTTAGAAAGAAACACCTAAGGGAGACAGGTATGATCCACTAAAACAAAAAACTATTCATTAAACATTCCATAGAAGTATTCCAGAATATTCCTAATCATGAAATACAAGAGAACCCCCCTTAGTCGGTTGTATACCCTAAGGTGGAACAAGTCCCTGCTTCACCCCTTGAACCCAGAAACCCTGTAGGCATACCAAGACAACATGAGCATCCTCAAAATGAAGTTGACCTCTGGTTTCAATTATTCTCTGACATCCTAGGTAATGACCAACTGATAGAGAAATTGCACAATGTTTTGTACCTAGTCTTAGGGAATGAAGAAACCTTAGAAGCAAAAATATGGGATAACCTTCAGTGAAGAAAAGTAAGAATCGAAAAACAATTTCGACTGGTAGCCTAGTTAGACGACTTCGAAATTAAGGACGTCATGCTAGACCTAGGGTCATATGTGAACATTCTTCCTAAGAAGACCTGGGAAGCCTTAGGCAAACCAAGACTGACATATTCCCCAATTTAGTTAAGAATGGAAAACCAATATTGTATCTTCCCCCTAGGAATACTGGAGAACATGGAAATCGATGTAGCAGAAGTAAAAACAGTGGCTAACTTTGAAGTCATCGAGATCATGGGAGACAAGGACCCCTACACCACACTACTTGGCATCGATTGGGCCTACGACAATTATGCAGTAATTGAATTAGAGAAAGACACCATGACTTTTGAAGCTGAGGGAATCAAGGTAGTTCAACCTTTGGACCCATATGTAGGACCCAGGTACATAGAACCAACAGATAATAACATGGAAGGAGAATGCCTAGATCAGTTGTATAGTGTAACAGCTGGGACACGAAATGATTATATAAACTCGACTGTGGATGGATTAGTAAGCTGGTGAAGATAGTCAGTAAACGAAGATTCAGAACTGGCTTTTGATAGTTGGCAACAAGGTTTGCATGAAATATTCTCAAGAATATGCACAACTTTTAGAATGACTAGATGGGTTGGGACCGAAGTAAGAGAACACCTAGGGTATGATGGTACCTCAGATCTAGAAAACATTTTGCAAAATATGGAAGAAACTATGGGAGAAGATCAAAGAATCTTGGTACTAGATATATCTTTCCAGAACAACCCCGCCAAATGGTGGCCTAATCATAAAGTCATACTCAGAACTTGGGACGATGTGAAGAAAGCTATCAAGTACAGGTTCTGGAACAAGGAGCAACTGGAATCAGGGAGGCAGACAGATCTCCGAGTTGTGCAATTGTTCAATGGAGAATCAGACCCTAGAATACACATTCAACAGTGCATGACACAGTGGCAGGTTATGGAGATACCCTTTCACTTCTGGGTTCAGGTATTTCCCCATTCTCTAGGCCTGATCTCGAAATCTTGGTTTATACATGAGGAATCCAGAACACAGACTGATGATTGGCAAACACTGGTAGATCAATTTTGCAAAGACTTCTCATTTACAAGTAAGTACCCTGATCTTGAACTAGTCCTGCAAAATATTAAAGAACTTCTTTTTACAACCAATAATGATAAGAGATCAGACTTTGTAGTGTGTCCCAAGCATACGCAAGAAATTCAAACTAAACTCCACTTACCCTTGATTGAAAAGCATATAGAATTCTATCAAATTAGAAAAGATTCGGAAAGCCGAGATGATTTAGAATAACTGAGAGACCTAGCCATCAAAGAGACCAAGGCGAACAAAGAAATCCAAAACACCATACCTAGCCAGACTGATAGTTCCTACAATTACCCATTAAAATTGCAGAGATTCAACATAGGGACCAAAGAGAAACCTAACATAGCCCCAGTGGGAGATTACTGGGATGAGAAAACCAGTCAGGAAATACAGAGTTTACTGTGGGAAAACAAAGATTTGTTCCCAAATAATTTTTCAGAATTGAAGGGAATCAAAGGATTTATGGGAGAAATGAAGATTGAGTTAAAACTAGGATCCAAGCCTGTCAAACATAGGCCATACCATCTTAACCCAAGATTAAAAGAGAAAGTTAATAAGGAGATTGATAATATGTTAGAAGCATGCCTCACTTTTCCAGTATAAGAAGAAGAATGGGTCAGCTCGATAGTCATTCAAAGCAAGAAAGACAATGAGGATATTATAGTCTGTGTGGACTACAAAAGCCTCAACTCTGCTTTTGTGCATGACCCTTTACCGATGAGGTCCTAGAACAGGTTGTGGGAAAGGAAGGATACTCATTTACAGATGGATTTTCAGGATACCATCAAGTTAGTATTGTTGAAGAATAAAAGAGAAAATCCACCTTCATTACCGAATGGGGATCTTTTGCATACAATGTGATGCCATTTGGTTTAAAGAATGCCCCTGTAGTTTTTTCCAGGATTGTGATAGCATCCTTTAGAGAGTTCATTCACAAGTTCATATAAGTCTATATGGATGATTGGATGATATATAGTCTACTTAAGGAACATGTAGCACTACTAAGGCTAATGTTCGACAGATGCAGAGAATTACAAATCTCATTAAATCTCAGAAAGTGTATCTTCTGTGTGCCACATGGAAATTTGTTGGGACACATAATCTATTGAGAAGGAGCATTGGTAGACCCCACTAAAGTTGTGTTCATTGTGAATATTCCACTGCCTACAAGTGCTAAGTAGTTACGCTCCACACTCGGACACACAGGTTACTATCGTAGGTTCATCCGAAGATATGCCAACATTACTGCACCTCTGGAAAACTTCCTGAGAAAGGATGAAACATTCTAGTGGACTCCTGAATGTGACAAAGCATTTGAGACACTTAAGGAGAATCTCATTACAACACCGATTTTGATATTCCCAAACCGAGAGAAGGAATTTCACATCCATGTGACTACTTCAAGAATTGCCTTAGGAGCTATCTTAACTCAACCAAGAGATGGAGCTACAGATCACCCTATATACTTTGCAAGTCGGAAGCTGTCGTAAGTAGAGCACAACTACACAACGACAGAACAGGAAGGCTTAGCCATGATCTATGCTTTACAGAAATTTAGATATTATCTATTAGGGTCTCACTTCAAATTCTTCACTGATCATTCAACATTAAAATACCTAGTTAACAAACCTGTGTTGGAAGGGAGAATTTGTAGATGGTTGTTGTTATTTCAGGAATTTTCCTTTGAATTCATCATCAAGCCAGGACGATGCAACATAGGACCCGACCATCTATCCAGACTAGAGTCAGGAGAAAGTGGTAGAGCAGTGGATGACCAGCTCCCAGATGCAGATTTTTTCAAGATCGAGGCCATACCGGAATATCTGGAGAACATAGCAATCTTTTTCGGTATAGGGGCATGCCCTAAAACATATTCTACAACCCAGAAATGCCATATAGTCATCAGAGCAGTATATTATCAGCTAATCATCGAGAAATTGTATAAACTAGGAGTAGACAACATCCTCAGATGATGTGTCCTAGATCATGAAAGGCATGATATACTCTGGGAATACCATAGTGGAATTGTAGGAGGTCACGTAGGAGGAAAGGAAATGACACAAAAAATTCTACAGGAAGGACTCTAGTGGGAAACACTTTTCAACGATGCAAAAGCATACACTATATCATGTGATGTTTTTCAACAGGTGGGCAAGTTGTCACACCAAGATGAATTACCACTAGAACCAGTTAGATCTCTACAGGCATTTGAGAAATGGGCAGTTGACTTCATTGGGCCAATCAAACCCACGACCAAACATTCAAATTCAAGGCACATCATTACCACAACTGACTATCTTACTCATTGGGTAGAGGAAGCAACGGTATAGGACTATTCAACATATATGGCTACCAAGTTCATTTTTGAGAATATCATTACCTGCTTCAGATGTCCCAGGAGCCTAACCAATGATCAAGGAGTTCACTTCATTAGCAGCACTATAGCAACACTTATAGCAATATTTCTGATTCAACACCATAAGAGTAGTCCATACCACCCACGGGCCAATGGAACAGTTGAATCCTTCAACAAAATCCTAGAAAAGGGACTAACAAAGGTCTGTTGCACAAACCAAGAAAACTGGGATGATAGAGTTCCAATGGTACTATGGGAATATAGGAAAACCACAAAGAAACTCCAAAGATACACACCGTTATAGATTTTTTACAGAAAAGAGGCAGTGGTGCCCACAGATTTCATCACTCCAAGTCTGTATATTGCACAAGCCACACGTATGACAGACGAAGAATCAGTGACGCAGAGACTTGTGGAGCTACAAGAACTTGAAGAAACCAGATTTCTAGCAGATTTCCACTAGTCAGTTGAAAAGGAAAGACAAAAAGATTGGCATGATCGACACATTAAGACCAAGGTATTTGCACAAGGGGACAAGGTGTTACTCTACGAAAAATAATACCAGATGCACCCTGGAAAGCTGTGTATGCACTGGTTGGGACCCTTCATAGTTGGAGAGATCCGACCATCAGGAGCACTCTAACTCGTGCAACTGGATGGTTTTCTATGACTGGGATGGGTGAATGGCACTCGCCTGAAGCCCAACCTATCTCGAAACTAAGAATAAGGACAATCACTCCAATCCGATGGAGCTTGTACAATAGTTAGATTTGAGTTTCATTTTCTTTCTGAAATTTTGTAAATTCAGTTAATAATGTCCATGTACGTAGTGTTGCACCATAACACATAGTTCATTTGATTTTTTTAAGTGTTGTTTGATACAGAGATGACAATTCAGCAGTACAAAACCTGAAGCATGAGGAATTCCATTAAATGATAGTCATTAAAGATGACGGGGACAACCTTTGTGGTCGGCGGGGTCATGAATCCAAATCCAATCTGAGCTAAAGGCCACACAAACCCAGTCCAATCACACCCTTTATTGCCATTCTGGTACTCTGATTGTCTCCCATTAAGCCATAAAGCCGCATTATGCCAAGATGCCATCGCAGTTTGGGCCGGGACACCCACCCATCAAATAGAAAGGTCTCAATTCGGCCATGTCAATATTCCACTCAAACAAGTAAATAACAAGATTGCCTAATCAGATTTACCTTTCTAAAACCATCCCGTCAGACAACTCACACCCTGTTGCGTCTATATGGTCACGATGAGGAGCAGTTACTGCTAAAACTTACCCGTTAAGCCAGGCATAAGACTCTCAGAACTCAGTCGCGAATGTACTATTTCTAAAATGAGCATAGCCATTTTTGAACTCAGCAGTGCAAACGAGTTAGGACCATTGCCAAAGTTGTAAATGTAGCCTTAGTTCTTAACTACCACAAGAGCACAAATGTCGAGAGCCACAACAAGCCAAAGCACCATGACCAAAGAAGCAGTACCAAATGAGCTCTGTGACCCCCAGGTCGAGATCATAGGGGACCTCAAAGGGAAGGTAGAGAACGTTAGGCTGCTAGACCTTGACCTCATGGATTCAACTTTATTCCCACAGATGCATCAAGACGTATTTTGGGAGTTATCTATTGGTTTTCTTCATATGAGATATGATCTATATTTGATATTACAATGATGAGTGTTCCGTATATAGGGAACATAAGGTGACCATCCATGAAAGGATGCATCCCTTGAATAATCAATAACTATTTGTTATTATTATTTACTTATTATATATGATATTTAATAATCAATAATAATAATATTATTAATTATTATCTTTAGAGAATGTCTTCTCGATGTTGTCTAAACATCAACACTCCCTCTCAACGAGGGAGACATTCTGCAACATGCCACTCTTGTCTTTGAAGTATACAAACTTCACCCTAGACTCATGACACTTGTTTGTCAGTCTTGGGAGACATCTCTCTCCCACCTGAACTGAGGAGAAAGTCCTTTTGCAGCTCTCCCTCTAAGCCAATTAATTCTAGCTCACTCTGGGTCCACACATAATAACATATAACATCTTGAGTCTTTATCATTCCTTGTCAAATCACCATGACTAGGACAAAGACTATACCAAGATATTTCACCACAAGCACAGACCTATGAGTGAATGTCAGCTTGATGCTAACTGACATGTGGAAAGCACTTCAAGCACCTTGAGTCCATATTATTCCTTGTCATGATCAAGGAAGGACTACGTCTAGGCCCATTTATCACAAGTGCACCTTTGTGATAAATGTATCCTATCTCCCTTAGTTAGTAGCGAAATGCAGGAGAAGTTATGCCCAATGCTGAAACATCAACACTCCCTCTTAGCTAGGGAGGTGTCTTTCCATAGTAGTACACAACTACTATCCAAATACACACAGTCTCCACTAGTGGTACAAAACCACCATAGTAGTAAAATATTTGTCATACATGGAACTCCTAGGTGGACTTCTAGAGGCTACTCCCTCTAGGAACACTTACGGTCAACTCCCCATAGTTTGAGACATCAAGGGTCAACTCCATTGACATTTCCTCATGTTCTCTAAACATGGAACGATGGGATATAAGCCCAAATGCACTTATTCCTTCTCAAGTAAGTTTCCTCACAGATCAACTCAACTCAATTCACAAAGGAGTATGATCTGGAGAAAGTTTGTCACACATGGCACTCCATGTGGACTTCTAGAGGCTACACCCTCTAGAAACACTAGGGTCAACTC
>JZKD02S2441217.1:87283-105644 GCA_000966675.3 Picea glauca
TATTTTACTCATGCATATTATTTTTGGATTGTTTGTTGGCATTCTGGTTTGACTTCTTGATTAATCATCACAACCTTCCATTCATTTTTGTTTTTCTTTTTTTTAATTTATCCTGTATTTATAGTGTTAATTCTAAAAAAAAAATGGTGGTTCTACGCATGCATGCATATTATTGTGAACTTCATTTATAATTAGTGAAGTGGAAAACTCATTTAGTGCTGTTGATTTCAAGGTTTATTTAGGAAGTTTTTTTTTTGCTGTCCTTAATTAGCTCTTTCAACATGCATTAAAACAGAGCAGAAAATTTAAAAATTCACTAAGGATGATGTGTGATATTCCTATGTTTTTTTTTTGTTGCAGGTTGAGCGAAGGGGAATTTGGCAACTTGGCCCGTAGGCTCTAGTTTTCCTACTGCTGGCTCTGATACCAGATGTAATGACCCTTTTCTTATTCCTGTAAATAATCTCATAAAAAAATCTGAAACACTAGCTAAATTATAATGATATAATCCAAAATAATTAATTAATAACTTGTAATCAATTTAAGGTTATATCATTATAATTTAGCTAGTGTTTCAGATTTTTTTATGAGATTATTTATAGGAATAAGAAAAGGTTCATTACACACTAAGGAATATATGAGAAATGGAGAAGGCTCTAGAGATTATCCAGAAGAAGTATTCAATGGACCCCATCATGATGAATGATGAATATACCAAGGAAATCATAAGGAATGCAGGTGTGATGCAGAATGGATGACCCTACCAGTATAAGATGAATACTAAGAAGCAGGTTGTAGTAGATCAAGAGGGCTTGGAAAAATATTGAGGATCATATCTTACACACCACATATGATAGGAAAACTAGAGGTCATGGGTCCAGCCCAGAAGAAGGCTCTACATTCAAGATCTAAATTAGTGTAGAACCCAAACCCCATGTGTGACTAGCACAACTAAAGAATAAAAAACAATTAACCAACAAGTGATTAGTGGTAGAATAAGTTTTCTAGGATGTGGGTCCAATAGAAGAAGTGAAAGTTCAACAAGTAGCAGTAAAGTATCTACATCGCGTGGATTTGGTAGTTCAACAAATTTCACAATGTAAGGACAAGATCCAACTATCAGGTTACCAAATTTCCGAGGGGATGGGTAGATGATCTAGAAAAAAATTTGTTCATCTATGAAAAGATATGGGAAGAAAATCATATTATTGACGATGACACAAAGGTTCCACAGTTGGAAATCACTTTTAGAGACCGCGCATTAGACTCGTACATGGGTCTCTCAACAAATAATCCAACAGGAACACCTACAATTGTAGCAGATGTAAAGAGGTAGTTAATAAATGAATTTCAGAAACCTAGCTTAGAAGACCATTTTATGAATGAAATGATAGAGATCAAGAATAAATCAGGAGAATCAGTATGGGAAGTGGACCAAAATTTCAAAATCTTAAAAGGTAAGTTAAAGTACACTATTACTGATACACAACATAGGCATTTGTTTGTTAATTATTTGTTTCCACACTTGAAGTATCCTTTGAGAAAACGAAAAATTCAAAGCTAGGGTGAGGCTCTATAGGAAGCCTTAAAACTAGAGGAAAACCAGTACAAACATACAGATCCAGCTGTGGAAGAGATGAAGAAATATCTGAATAAATTAACATTCTATTTGAATCAAAACAAAGGAAAGGAGAAAACAAAAGATGTATGGTGTACAATGTGTAGAACAAAAGGCCATCACAAGAATGAGTGTCCATTATCTTCATTGTATATTAGAGTGGGTATTCCAAACCATTTGGCTTCAGGAGGACCCTGGTGTGAGATTTGAAAAACACATGGGCATGATCCTTATCATTGCCACCTGATGCATAAATATCAGACAGTATCGAAGAGCACATTTTGTAACTTTTGTA
Source organism: Picea glauca (assembly GCA_000966675.3). Taxonomy (NCBI): domain Eukaryota; kingdom Viridiplantae; phylum Streptophyta; class Pinopsida; order Pinales; family Pinaceae; genus Picea; species Picea glauca. The sequence goes on from JZKD02S2441217.1 coordinate 89,197, forward strand.
AGTCAGTTGGACATAAAGATAAGGACTGTAGAACCTTGGAGATGATGAAATAAAGGATTACAGGTACATAAATGGTATAGGATGAACATATAACAGGGAAATCTATGCAGTATCCGCAAGATAACATTGTGCAAAAACGAGAGTACAATCCCGCACAATAGTTTGCAGCACAACCATAATATAATGCACAACAATTTCAAGGGAAACACCAGTATAATCCTGCACATTAGTGCATTGTACCACAACAGTACAATAACTCATAGCCATAGTATAATCATGTACCTCAGTATAAAACATCGTGCAAAGATAATCAAGGAAACATGGGAGGCTTGAGAGGAGGAGGTCATGGAGGAAAAGGCTTTGGAGGAGGTCAAGGACCCGTAATGTGTCATAACTATCAGAAACCAGGGCATTATGCAAGAGACTTCCCACAACCACCTATGACATGTATGTACTGTCGCGCAAAAGACCATGAAACAGAGGACTGTCCTACACTTTTGATAAAAATATATGACAAGAGGAACCAGAATAATCAAACCATGTAATGGATTAGGGTGGAAAACAGAGAAGAGGACAGCAAGAAGATTTACATAGTTACGAGAGGTGGATATAAGACAAGAGAATATGAAACCAAGAAGGATCAATACCAATACAAGTGGGTTATAAACAATACAACGTCATAACAAAAGTTTGATGTGTGTAAAGAGAAATAAATATTCAAGGAAGCTAGACAAGAGATCTTGAAGGAAAACACAATGTCCACTTCATGAACAAAGATAGTATATGAGATACCAGTCTATGAAATACCTTCATTATTTGATCATGCTAATCAAGAGTAGTATTCAGAACAAGTAAGTAATTTAAGAAATTGTTTGGGAGCTTGTGTCAAATTGTTGAGTGATAAAAATTCCTTACAAGTACTGCGAAATTTATCAGAAAAGTGTAATCCTTGGGAAGAAGGGGTAAAAAGAGTAAATCGGGTCTGTAAGAAGAGAAAAACCAACAAGGAATTCAGATTGAATGATAAAATAGGATATTTCAATATGGGGGATATTAGACTAGACTTAATATTGTAAGTCAATGTTTTGTCGAAGAAGACTTGGGAGGCTATGGGAGAACAAAAATTGGGGTATTCACCTATTCAGTTGAAGTTGGAAAATCAACATAGAGTAGTTCCAATTGGAAGGTTGAATGGGATTCCAATAGATTTGGATGGTGTGTGCACCATGGATTATTTTGAAGTCATTTACATAGTGGGCAATACTTCGCCATATGTAGCATTGTTGGGTCTGGATTGGGCCTTTGATAAATATGCTATTATCAATTTTAAGACAAGGAAGATGATATTTGATTATGGAGAATACATATTTATTGCACCATTGGATCCCTCAGAATAAGGAAGGTATGTGGAACCTACAATGAATAATATTCTTACAAAAGATGTGAAACAATTATAGAAAAATACCACCCGCGAAGAGGATTATATCAACCCAAATGCAGATGGAATGCTCAGTTGGAGGAGTATTAGTTATTGTGCTTCAGACTTTGACATAGGACTGGAAAACTGACATTAATGACTACATGAAATATCTACCAGGAGGTGTGACAGAATGACATGCATGTTGATATGGGTTGGTACAAAGGTAAGATAACCTCCTACTTTTTATGGATTGAATGATTTAGAATACTTTTTAATGAAGTATGAGGTAGAGTTTAGGGAAAATAATAGATTAAAAACATTAGATATTTCTTTAAAAGCTACACCTCCAAGATGGTGGGGTACACACAAGGAAAATATCAACAATTGGTTTCAGTGAAAAAGGTTACGGCACATAAGATTCAACAAAGAACATGATCAAAAATATGAGGAGAAACATGAGGGATTTGGACAACCCAAGAAGCATGTGGAAAAGTGCATAGTCCAATGGATATTATTACCACTAGAAGAATGGCCACACCATTTTATTCACACAATAGAAGGAATTTTGAATAACTGCACGCAAAACAGGAACATTGTAGAGAAACTGCTAACTGGGAAGAGATACAACTGAAATTTTTAGTTAATTTTGGATTTTTGAATGTTAGTCTGGATATTGATACAAAACTGAAAGTGGTAAGAGATATAATATTTGAAGAACCATATTTTGAAATAATTACAATACATCATAGGCAGGCTAGATGGATAATTAAACAATTGCTACACTGTTATCACATAGTAGAAGCAAAAGAACTATCAGAAGATAATCCACAAAATATCCATATCCCAGAAGTGGAAGAGGAAAGGGAACTAGAAGGCCCCAATATGGATTCAGAATATTATGCTACACCATTAAATATTAAGAAGGTCAACATTGGAACTGCAGAAAACCCAAAGATGGCTAGCATTGGAGATTATTGGGATAATCATACAGTGGAAGGATCACATAATCTTTGCGCGAGTACAATGACTTATTCCCAACAACACTCTCATATATTAAGGGGTTATTATCTAGGTGGATATTGGTGGCCACCCACCTATTCCAATTGGCTCAAAATAGTTTGTTGGAAACTTACTATTTCTAGCAGTTTTCAGTTCCTAAACTTTCAGGGCCATTTTGAGGGCCTAAATGATGATTTTTCTCAATAGGGAACCTCAATGATGTCTTAAGTATTAAATATTTATCCCTAAAAATGAATCTCCTCATCGATACCTTTCCAACGAGCTATCGTTCACCCCAAACGAAGATCGTTTGCTAAAGTTACGCCCTTGGGAAGTTGATACACCAAACTACCCAAAACGGGGTCCACAAAAATGTTGGATTTTCATCTTCCAGGGTTAGGGTTTTGGATTTTATTTATGTTAAAAAATTCCTTTGGTGCCTCATTGTAACAATTATCTTCTTCTGAATGAGCATATCCGTCACATCTCTTCTCAGAGATAAGCTGCTAGCATTCTAACAAGTCTTTCACTCTGTATTTCTATAATTTTGTACATTTCGCTCATTAATAGAAATTGTGTATTACTGTATAATTGTGCCTCTTTTATATATACGATATATATTTTTTATATTATTGGCTCTCTTGCAATATCTCTATATATTTCTATGTTATATATCCACTCTCATTTCGTGTCGAAAATAACCCGAATGAGTGGTATCAGAGCAGGATGCTCTTGATCATTTTTCAGTGCATCTCCCCAATGAGGTATGAGTATAGAATGTTGGGTGTCTATCTTATCTCTCTTGAGGATAATCGCTTTCACATTCCCAAGAAACCCTCCATGGTAGAACAAAATAAAAACGATGGAGCAAAATATTCTATCAATTTGTTGCTTGAGCAAGCTCTCATGTGAGAGAGGGACAAAATGATGGAGACTTTTTCCCACATCCTTCAACGCCTATCGATAACAACAGGCATGTCTTCATCAAGAATACACTTTGGAAGAACCCCTCCTTTCAAGGTACAATTCAATTTTAATATTATCATACTTGAAGGTCAAATAGATGCAGATTCCCTAGAAAAATGATTAAATATGCTAGAAGGTTATTTCTATGTTCACAATTTTGGGACAGGTAAAATATCACCTTCGCACTCCTTAAGGATCTTCCCCATGTAAAACATTGGTGGGAAATTTACTGGGAGAAAAGTTACATAGAGGAGTCTGGAATATATGGGGTCGAGCCCACTTGGGATTTTTTGTGGATCTGGTCAAGGAACAATATTACATTGTTGGTAACTATGACGAACAATACATGAGATGGACCACATTGTAGAAAGAGAGGGTCCAAACAATGCCAGAGTTCACAAATAATTTCCATATCTTGCGCACCAATTCGGGTATCAAAGACTCTGAGTAGCATCTGGTTCTGAAATACAATGAGGCTCTACATAGGTACAATATCCAAACCAAAATGGATTTCTTGGACATCTCATCATTGGGAGATGCCTATCGATATGTTTTCAAAATCAAGCATAAATTTAGGCACCAGAAAAAATGGGAGTTCGGCTCAGAAAATCCACGATAACCAAAGTATGATAAAGACAACTCTAAAAAAAATCCTCATGAAAACCATTCCAAGCCACATGAAAAGAAGGGTCACAGGAAGATGAAGAAGGACACTGGAAAGTGGTGTGATTTTCACAAAACCCCTGCCACAACACTGATGAATGTCACTAAAAAAAAACATTGGTGGCTGAGATCAAAGAAAAGGAGTTGAACCCTGATTCAAAATCTGATTCAGAAAATAATTGCAGAAGATAAATCATCGACACAAACCCCACTGCTACAGTTGTGACCTCAACAATTAATCCAAAAGGACCGAAAAATACTGAAGAGGGGGAGTTCCTCTTTGATTCATAGATGTGGGTGAAGGGGACCTTGTTGAATTTCATTGTTGATAATGGAATCTAGAAGAACCTCATCTTAGGAGAGGTAGTCAAAGAGTTGGTATTTTCAACAACACCACACCTACAACCATACAACATTGGGTGGCTTCGCTAGGAATGATATCTACGTTTCAACCAACAGTGTTGATTGTCATATGGCATCCATCCCTTCAAGGATGAGGTATTATGTGATGTTTCCTCGCTGGATGTTTGTGATGTTATTTTGGGCCATCCATATATGTGGAAGCGCCATGTTATTTATCAGTATTGGCCCCGTAATGTCATTGTTACTCTAGGGGGTCATCTCTACATGATACTAGAGGTAGTTCCAACCACTATCCCACCTATACTGTCCCACCTAAACAGTGCCAAAAGGTACTATCTCATGCTACATAATTCATCTTCTTCACAGTCTGTTCAAAAGGTGAACAACAAGACACTACAACCACTAGAGCCTCACTCCAAGCACCTTCTATCCAACATAAGTAGGTCAACAATATTGAGGCAAAGAGAAATGATTCCTTCTGCACACAATCATCTCATCATATTCTCAACAACCTCTTATAAACCAAGTATCACATCTTCTCTAGCAAGAAAAGAAACTCACCAAGTTTCAGATTCAACAAGTGCTTTCCCCTGTCCCCCGGGAACTCAATGCAATGGAGAACATTTCTTCCTAAGGAGGGAGGAATGATCCAGGTGGATATCGGTGGCCACCCACCTATACCAACTAGCTCAAAATAGTTTGTTGGCAACTATGTTTCAACTAGCACTATCGATTGTCATATGGCATCCATCCCTTTAAGGATGAGGTATTATGTGATGTTTCCTCGCTGGATGTTTGTGATGTTATTTTGGTCCATCCATATATGTGGAAGCGCCATGTTATTTATCAATATCGGCCATGTAATGTCATTGTTACTCTAGGGGGTCATCTCTACATGATACCAAAGGTAGTTCCAACCATTGTCCCACCTAAACTATCCCACATAAACAATGCCAAAAGGTAGTATCTCATACTACAAAATTCAACCTCTTCACAGACTGTTCAAAAGGTGAACAACAAGACACTACAACCACTAAATCCTCAGCCCAAGCACCTCTATCCAACATAAGTAGGTCAACAAGATTGAGGAAAAGATAAATTATTCCTTCTGCACACAATCATCTCATTAGATTCTCAACAACCTCTTATAAACCAAGTATCACAACTTCTCCAGCAAGAAAATAAACTCACCAAGGTTCAGATTCAACAAGTGCTTTCCCCTCTCCCTTAGGAACTCAATGCAATGGAGAAAATTTCTTCCTAAGGAGGGAGGAATGATTCAGGTGGATATCGATGGCCACCCACCTATTCCAATTGGCTCAAAATAGTTTGTTGGCAACTTACTATTTTTAGCATTTTTTCGATTTCTAAACTTCTGGGGCCATTTTGAAGGAGAAATCAATGATTTTTTACGATTGGGCACCTAAATGACAGTAAAAGGTTTTTATTGATCATATAAAAATGAATCTCCTCATCGATACCTTTGCAACAAGATATCAAGCTCCCTGAACAAAGATCGCATGCCAAAGTTACGTCCTCGAGATGTTGATACACCAAACTACCCAAAATGGGGTCCACAAAATTGTTGGCTTTTCATCTTCCAGGGTTAGGGTTTTGGATTTTATTTATGTTAAAAATGGCCTTTGGAGCCTCATTGTAACAATCATATTCTTTCAAATGATCATAGCTATCACATCTCTTCTCAGAGATAAGATTCCACCATTCTAGCGAGTCTTTCACTCTGTATTTCTACAGTTTTGTACATTTCATTCATTAATAGAAATTGTGTATTATTGTATATATGTGCATCTTGTTATATATATGATATATATTTGTTATATTATTGGCTCTCTTGCAATATCTATGTATATTTATGTGTTATATATTCACTCTCATTTCGTGCCAAAAATAATCTGGATCAATGGTATCAGAAAAGGTTGCTCTTGATCATTTTTCAGGGCATGTGCCCGACGAGGTCCAAGTATAGCAAGTTGGGTCTCGCGATTTTCTCACTTGAGGACAATCGCTTTCACACGCCCAAGAAACCCTCTGTTAACACATAATATTGATCATGTAAAGGAGTATTTTATGGTTTTCAGAGCCTACATTTAACCATATCTCCAGGTATTATGTCATACCATCAAATAATAGCCTCCTCGGAGTGTGCAAGATATATTTGAGTTGGCACTACGAACTAGTTAAGGAAGAGGATTGGAGGTTAGGTAGCTTGCAGGAATCTGAGTGAAAATCTGAAATTACCATGATCAACCTCATAGCCATCAGGTAATCCATGATATTTTTTGTCTTGTTTGGAGGTCAGGAAGGGTTTGGCTACTTGATTTTCCTTTGGTGTTGCAAACTGGCTCAGGCATTGTGAATTGAGACATGCACTACAAAATTACTTGTAGTAGATGTTTTTACCGATTTGATAATAAATCCAAAATGATGATGTGGGTTTCTCTGAAATATTTTGTGGAGGAAGATGATATCCATTTTGACTTTCTGACCAAATTTCAGACTAAACCAATGTTTCATTTCAGAGAAACAATTAAAACACCAGTGCACTACGAAATGTGTTGCAAATTCTTTGTTTTGCATAGTTGTTGGATATTCGCCTTGTTGGGAGGTTGTCACCTGTCAAGGAGGGTTCAAATGAATTATCATGGATCAGTTAGATGTCAAGGGACACCTAAACCTAAGTTTTAGCTCCATTAAATACCTCATGCAGTGAGTTGGAAACAATTTATTAACGACTTCCAACAATTTCCTGGAAATTAGCAATTTCTTGGATTTTTGTCTCTTTGACTATTGCCACCTAGATCCAAGTCATAGAATCCAATGAAAGATATGGGATTAGACCTCCTAAGGATATTTTGATGGTATTTTATATTTAAGAGAAGAGGGAGATATTGGAGAGGGGTTGGATTCATGAGCCAAGAGAGGCTAGAGAGAGTAGGAGCAGACAGTTTCCCTATGTGTGTTCACTTGTAAGCCTGATGGCATTTTATGATTGTAATCATTACTTCTATTGAAGACTCACGAGAGATGTGATTTTATTATTGTAATTCTTGTGTTTTATATATATTCTTATTTGAATATATTGAATATTTGAGGATCAAAGGCTTCCAATTCTTTATGGATTCCTAAGCAACATAGGATATGTTGTCATTTTTCCCATTAGTCATTGTTTTATTCAAGTATTTGTTGATTTATTAAACTTAGAGGATATTTGTTTAGTGAACATTCTATATTATGTTTTCCTTCTTCATTCTTCCATCTATCAACATATAATCTTCTTTTCTATTAAGAAGATTTAGTGCCTTTGATGAGTAGAATGTTTATGACTTCGTTTCCCATTAGTGTAGCCTATTGATCTGCAGTTTGTTTCCCTCTCCCTTTCTTTATCCATCTTAGTGATCCACCTATTTAAAACAAAACTTCCCTTTTACATTCTGATGGGTGATGAGCTTACACTTTAGCAGTCAAAGTGTGACTTTCAGTGCTAACATTCTTGGCATCATTGTCAGGGACGAAGTTGAATATCTTCCTTGGTTTGTATGACAAAGATTACAACCAATTCTTGATGGTGAACAAGGATTGGAGAGAGAGAAGATTGCATATTTCACCTGGGGATTCCAATCCATGAAGAACCAATATATCAAAGGCTATGGAGGGTATCTTGGAAAGGAGTTTTTCTCCTCTAAACTTTTCATCCATCTTTGGTTTTCCAAATCTAGTGCCTCATCTATCAGAATAGGGAGATTTACTGCCTATCTTCAGAGAAGAAAAGGATGATTATCTTGTTCAACATCTGATTGATTTTCATCAATGCATTGAGAAGTTGAACTTGCATCATGAGGATGTCTTAATGAAAATGTTTAAGTTCTCCCTGAAGGATGATGCCAGAGACTGGTACTTTTCCCTCCTTGCTACAAGCATATCCACCTTGAGAGAATTCCATGATGCTTTCAATTTTCACTCTAAAAGGTATTAATCCTCTAAGTTTGTTTTTCATGATTTTTGTGAGGAATATGAGAAAAGTGTTCAAGTTCCATTAAGTTGCTCTCATGCCTGTAAAGTTGAAGAAGATAACCTAGTCAAGGAAATCAATGAAGGACCAACTCTTTCTTCTTCTTGTTCCTCTATACTGGCTATAGATTTAAATGAAATTTCTAATCATAAAAATACAGTAGACATTTCTCCTGACTCTCAAGCTAAGATAAATGATAAGTTAGTGAAAAAAACTAGGGAAGTTTTCACTTTGTTTTTTCCTAGATTTTCAGAATTGAAGGAAGATTTTGTTTGCTTCTCTTATGAAGAAAATGTAGAGGATATTTTTGTTCTTGAAACATATGTATTTAGCATCCCTACTTATGATGAAGAATTTGTTTCAAATAATTACCAAGAACAACCTATTTTTGATGAATATACAATTGATGGTGATAAACACAATTTTTCTATGTTTTCTTTGGAACCTCTTAGCACAATTTATGCATACGATGATTATGAGTCTGATCCTTGGGAATGATATGAAGGTGTTGAAGGGTAATTACATATGAAACTAATATCTTATCCATCACCAACAAATGAGAAACCCTGTTTTGATAAAAACCATGTGTATGAGCAACAAATTATTCTTACAGTACATGCATAAATGATTAGTAGTCATCCCACATGTGGTTCTGAATATGAGGAGAAACCATTCAACCAAAAAATTATTTCATCAGTTATTTATCCACCTTTACATGTTGCGAACATAAAAAAACATCTGAGCAATGATGAAATAACAGAGGTAATGCTTTATCAGTTTAGTATGCCTTGCCAGTATTTTTATGACCCTGTTAATGAATACATGGAGTTGCACTTTTCAAATGCTTTGGAGCCTGCAAATTTTATCATTTTGTTAGTATTTGGAGGTTATATTGGTGATACTAAGGATGTATTTAGTCAGTTTTCACACTTTAATTTCTTCTTATGGATAATTTGTAGTGAAGAGAAGAATTATGTTTCCAAACTGTTTGAGTGGTTATGGTGGAAGTTTGTTTTCACCTAAGAAAATTGTAAAAGTCAGTTAGAGTAGGGTCATGTATATAAATAAGCTCATGCTCAAGCATTTCAATTTTCATTTTTATTTAGTTATTTGAATAAGACTCCACCTTCCTAATGGATAAGGCACTGGAACTGTATGATTCTTGGAGCCTCACAGGGAGGTCTCCATCCCCCGTGGAGCCATATTTTAACACATAAGATTGATCATGTAAAGGAGGTTTTATGGTTTTAAGAGCCTACATTTAACTATATCTCCAAGTATTATGTCATACCATCAACTAACATCCTCCTCGGAGTGTGCAAACTATATTTGAGTTGCCACTACAAACTGGTGCTGCAAACTAGTTAAGGAATATGGTTGGAGGTTAGGTAGCTTGGAGGCATCTGAGTGAAAATATGAAATTACCATCATAAACCTCATAGCCATAAGGTACTCCATCATATTTTTTGTCTTTTTTGGAGGTCAAGAAGGGTTTGGCTACTTGATTTTCCTTTGGCGCTGCAAACTAGCTCAGGCGCTACAAAATGTGCTACATAATTTCTTGTACCAATGGATTTTACAGATTTGATCCTAAATCCAAAAAGATGATGTGTGTTTATCTAAAATATTTTGTGGAGGAAGCTGATACCCTTTTTGAATTTCTGACCAAATTTCATCCTGACCCAGTTTGGCATTTGAGAGAAACAATTATAACACCAGTGCGCTACAAAATGTGCTGCAAATTATTTGTTTTGCATAGTTGTTGGATATTCGCCTTGTTGGGAGGTTTCCACCAGTCAAGGAGGGTTCAAATGAATTATAATGGATGATTTAGATGTCAAGGGACACTTGCACCTAATTTTTATCTCCATTAAAGACCTCATGCAATGAGCTAGAAACAATTTATTAATGACTTCCAACAATTTCGTGAAAATTAGCAGTTTGTTGGATTTTTGTCTCTTTGACTATTGCCACCTAGCTCCAAGGCCTAGAATACAATAAAAGAGATGGGATTCAACCTCCTAAATATATTTTGATGCTGTTTTATATTTAAGAGAGGAGGGAGCTCTTGGAGAGGGGTTGGATTCATGAGGCAAGAGAGGCTAGAGAGAGTAGGAGCAACCAATTTCCCTATCTGTGTTCATCTGTAAACCTAAGGGAATTTTATGATTGTAATCATTAATTCTATTGAAGACTCATAAAATATGTGATTTTCAAATTGTAAGTATTTTGTTTTATATATCTTCTTATTTGAATATATTGCATATTTTAGGATCAAAGGTTTCCAATGATTTATGGATCCCTAAGCAGTAGAGGATTTGTTGTAATTTTCCCCATTAGTCATTGTTTTATTCAAGAATTTGTTTATTTATTAAAATGAGAGGATATTTGTTTAGTGAAAATTCTATCTTATGTTTTCCTTCTTCATTCTTCCATCTATCATCATATAATTTTTTTTTATTTTTTTTTTTTGTTGAGCAACTTTAGTGCCTTTGATGAGTACAATGTTTATGACTCCATTCCCCATTGGTGTAGCCTACTGATCTATAGGTTTTTACCCTCTCCCTTTATTTCTCCATATTTTTGATCCACCTATTCAAACCAAAACGCATCTTTTACATTCTTATGGGTGTTGAGCTTACAGTTCAGTAGTCCAAGTGTGGCTTTGAATGCTAACATTCTTGGCGTTGTTGTCAAAGATGAAGTTGAATATCTTCCCTGGGTTGTACGACAAATATTACAACCATTTCTTGATGGTGAAAAAGGATTGGAGATAGAAAAGACTACATATTTCACCTGGCGATTCCACTCCATGAAGAACTAAGATGTCAAAGGCTATGGAGGCTATCTTGGGAAGGATAGTTGCTCCCCTAAAATTTTCAGCCATCTCTGGTTTTCCAAATCCAGTGCCTCATCTATCAGAATGGGGATATTTACTACCTATATTCAAAGAAGAAAAGGATGATGATATTGTTAAGAATCTCATTGATTTTCATCAATTCATGGAGTAGTTGAACTTGCATCAGGAGGATGTCTTAATGAAAATGTTTATGTTCTCCCTGCAGGATGATGCCAAAGACTAGTAATTTTCTCTCCCTCCTGCAAGCATATCCACCTTGAGAGAATTCCATGTTGCTTTCAATTTGCATTTTAAAATATATTACTCCTCTAAGTTTCTTTTTCATGATTTTTGTGAGGAATATGAGAAAAGTGTTCAAGCTGCATTAATTTTCCCTCCTGACTGTGAAGTTGAAGAAGATAACCTAATAAAGGAAATCAGTGAAGGATCAATGCTTTCTTCTTCTTGTTCCTTGTACTGGATGCATATTTAAATGATAGTTCTAATAATAAAAATACAGTATACATTTCTGCTAACTATGAAGATGATAAAAATGATAAGTTAGCTAAAAAAAATAAGAAATTTTACTCTTTGTTTTTTCCTAGCTTTTCATAATTGAAGGCATATTTTGTTTTCTTCTCTTATGAAGAAAATGAAGAGGATATGTTTTTTTAATGAAGAGGATATGTTTTTTCTTGAAACATATGTATTTAGAAGACCTTCTTATGATGAATAATTTGTTTCAAATATTGACCAAGAACAACCTATTTTTGATGAATATACCACTGATGGTGATGAACACAATTTTTCTATGTTTTCTTTGGAACCTCTTAGCACAATTCCTGTATATGATGATTATGAGTCTGATCCTTGGGAATGCTACAGAAGTGTTGAAGGGGAATTACATATGAATCTTATCTTCTATCCATCACCAACAAATGAGAAGCCATGTTTTGATAAAAACCATGTGTATGAGAAGAAGATTGTTCCTACAGTACATGCAGAAATGATTAGCAGTCAGCCCACAAGTGGTTTTGAAGATGATGAGCAACCATTCAACCAATAAATTCTTTCAGCAGTCCATTATCCACCTATACATGCTGAGAAAATAAAACAACATTTGAGCAATGGTGAAACAAAGGAGGTAACATTTTTTCAGGTTAGTATGCCTTTCCAATAGTTTCATGACCCTGTCAATGAATACACGGAGTTGCACTTTTCAAATTCTTTGGAGCCTCCAAATTTTATCATTTTGTCAGCATTTGGAGGTTATTTTGGTGATACTAAGGATGTATTTAGTCAGTTTTCACACTTTTATTTCTTCTTATGGATAATTTGTAGTGAAGAGAAGAATTATGTTACCAAACAATTTGAGTGGCTATGGTGGAGGTTTGTTTTCACCTAAGCAAATTCTAAAAGTCAGTTAGAGTAGGGTCATGTATATAAATAAACTTGTGTTCAATAATTTCAGTTTTTCAGTTTTCTTTAGGTATTTGAATAAGACTCCACCAGCCCAATGGATAAGGCACTGGAACTACATGATTCTTGGAGCCTCACGGGGAGGTCTCCATCCCCTGTGGAGCCATATGTTAACACATAAGATTGATCATGTAAAGGAGGATTTATGGTTTTCAGAGCCTACATTTAACCATATCTCTAGTTATTATGTCATACCATCAACTAAAAACCTCCTTGGAGTTTGCAAACTATATTTGATTTGGCGTTGTGAACTAGTTAAGGAAGAGGGTTGGAGGTTAGGTAGCTTGCAGACATCTTAGTGCAAATTTGAAATTACCATCATCAACATCATCGCCATCAGGTAATCCATGAGATTTTTTGTATTGTTTGGAGTTTAGGAAGGTTTTTTCTACTTGATTTTACTTTGGCACTGCGAATTGGCTCAGGTGTTGCGAATTGAGACAGGTGCTACAAAATGCGCTACAAAATGCGCTACAAAATTGTCTGTGGTAGCTGCTTTTACAGATTTGATCATAAATCCAAAATGGTGATGTGGGTTTCTTTGAAATGTTTTGTGGAGGAATATGATATCATTGCTGACTTTCTGACCAAATTTTAGCCTCACCCATTTTGGAATTTGAGAGAAATAATTAAAACATGAGTGCGCTATGAAATGTGATGCAAATTCTCTATTGTGCATAGTTGTTGCATATTCACCTTGTTGGGAGGTTGTCACCTGTCAAGGAGGGTTCAAATGACTTCTCATGGATTATTTAGATGTCAAGGGACAGATCCATCTAATTTTTATCTCCATTAAATATCTCATACAATGAGTTGGAAACAATTTGTTAATGACTTCCAACAATTTGCTGAAAATTAGTAGTTTATTGGATTTTTGTCTCTTTGACTATTGCCACCTGGCTCCAAGGCCTAGAATCCAATGAAAGAGATGGGATTCGACCTCCTAATGATATTTTAATGCTATTTTATATTTAATATAGGAGGGATATCTTGGAGAGGGGTTGGATTCATGATCCAATATAGGCTAGAGAGAGTAGAAGCAGGAAGTTTCCCTCTGTGTGTTCATTTGTAAGCATGAGGGCATTTTATAATTGTAATCATTACTATTATTGAAGACTCATGAGAGTCATGATTTTCAGATTTTAATTCTTTTGTTTTATATATCTTCTTATTTGAATATATTTCATATTTAAGGATCAATGGATGCCAATGATTTATGGATCCCTCAGAAGCAGAGGATCTGTTGTAATTTTTCCAATTAGTCATTGTTTTATTCAAGTATTTGTTGATTTATTAAACTGAGGGATTATATGTTTAGTGAACATTATATCTTATGTTTTCCTTCTCCATTCTTCCATCTATAAACATATAATCTTGTTTTCTGTTGAGCATCTTTAGTTCCTTTGATGAGTAGAATGTTTATGAATCCATTGCCCATTGGTGTAGCCTACCGATCTATAGTTTGTTGTGTTGGATCATGTTGTCATTGATGCCAATGGTTTGATTATGTGGGATATTGTTGGATCATACGTCATTGATGAAAATGGTTTGGTTTGATTGATGTCATTGATTGATGTCAAGTAATTGATTGATTGATGATTGATGATTGATGAACAATGACTATGCATTAATGAGAATGATAGATGTCCAAATGGAAACCAATTGATAAAGATGGATCATTGATATGATGCATTTATGAAGATGGATCAATGAGTTGTCATTGATACATGATGCATAGTTTATATATATGATGCAGTGGTGAATTGATGCAAAGATGAATAATTATTGCCTTATCATGGTTGATAAGGTGCACAAATGGATGAACTCCAAAGTGGTCCCCTTATGGTGAAATCCCTCATGGGAAGACGCTTTACATATTGAGTTGTCTTAGGATAACGGTTGGAGGACCCATGCTTGTATGTGGAATAATGAGATGAATATCAATGAAGTTGTTGGTGAAATTATCCTAGATGGATAGTGCTTGTCATTCCATTTTCGGTGGTATGTGGAATGTCACATAACTCCTCACGGTTTGAGAGTTATGGCCTTATGAAGTTGGAGGACTCCCATATGAAGGCTTGAAGCCCCCAAGGTCAAAGAAATAAAAGTTCTTGAAAAGAAGAAAACATTATTTAAATGATAAAGTAAAGTGACAAAATCAAGATGGATTATTTAAATGATAAAGTAAAGTGACGAAATCAAGAAAGATTATTTAAATAATAAAATGAAGTGACAAAATCAAGAAGGAATATTTAAATGATAAAGTATTGGAGAACTTTCTATTCATGGAAATTCGTTAATCCTAAAATAAGGAAAATAGGTAAAGTGACCTAGAAATGGGTTAAGTAACCTAAAAATGGGTTAAGCGACCTAGAAGATGAAAGTATAAATAAGAAGCTAGGATCTCTTGTAAAATGTACATTTTGGTGAGAATCATTTTTGTGGATCAATGGAGAGCTTATTGTGAATATCTTGTGGAGTATTGATGGAGAGCTTCTTGTGAGAGAATCCTATTAGTGTGGATCTCTTGAGAATTATTGAAGATCTATTCTGAGGAAGAGAGCAAGAGGAGGATCTCATGGATGCATCAAAGTTTCAGAAATGTCGGAGATCTTGATGGCAAAAGTCTCGGATTCACAAAAAACCCTATTTTCTGATGTCCACGTGGGATGTCTATGTATAGGGTGTGTGTACACATGGGTTGGTTGTGTATAGGGTGAGTATACACCCGGGATGACTGTGTACAGGGAGCGTGGAGTGGATAAAATCATGGAGATTTGTGTTTGAGTTGGTGCCAAGCTCTTGGATGATGAGGTAGGTTCCAGATCTGCATTCTATGGCCTCAGATCTATCACTGAGACACTGACATGGTTACATTATTGTCTTGATGGATACTATTATTTGATGTGTTGTGAATGCTTAGGGAATTCTTGGTATGGCTTCTATGATGTGGTTCAGTTTGGTTGATTTGGTTGATGGAGTGAGCAACACTCTTGTGAATCAATAGTGACATGATTGCTATGGTACACCAGTTGTTTATACATGATTGAGATAGCATTCATATTGATTTGTTGTGGAGCATGAGCAAGCTATTGGGGAGCTTGGATGTGTTGTGACTAGTTGTGGGTTAGTTTGGATAGTGGAAGACATAAGAGAAAGTGATTGTAGGTTGCAAAGGATATGAGCATGTGAAGAAAAGAAAAACCCTAGTTGCTTAGAAGCATACTCTTGTTGCATTATACATTAGTCACATTCACACGCGGGTTGTAGTGAGCCATGGCGCGTGCACACACAGGCTTCACTACTAACAGGTTGCATACCTGTTGACATATTGATATATGTTGAGGATTGTTGCCTAATCTCAATTGGTGCTGAGGGTGTAAGTTGAGTCTTGCATTATAGAGTAGGTTCTCTTACTGAGTTGTAATATATTCAATTGTTGCTGATAAACCCCAAGGATTGTAGTCTGTAATAAAAATAAAATTGTACATACATCTTGTGTTCTTTGTGTTCATTGTGGTGGGTGATGACCCGTTGATGATATATTGCTGATATATGTTGCTAATATGTGCTCACATCTAACTGGTTATAAATGACATCAATGGGTAATGAATAAATGTTGAATGCTAATTGATGAGTTTTTGTGCAAGAGGGAAGTTTTGGGAAAAAGATCCCCACACTCATTCACC